>CP092871.1:28536200-28561024 GCA_030710605.1 Cordylochernes scorpioides | reverse complement strand
TATTTTAAACTTTCTTTTGAGTGGTTGAGAGAGGATTTCCTAGGGCTTCTTATTGGTTTTATTTTACAGAATGTCCGAAATTTTGGTGTATTATACCGTCAAATTAACAATAAACTTCTGTTTTGATGTATAAAATGATCAGCGAACACGCGTCATGTGAGGACAATTAGTCTTCATATCTTCTAAAGACAGTTCCAGCATTTATTGTTGGCAGCTAATATCTCTAATATCGTGAACCTCTCCACTTGTTTAAGGATGAAAATTGACAGTTCAAAGATACAAGAATGAGATTCTTGAGGCCTATGTAGGGTCTTTCAAGGTTGTATTGTCCTTCAGTTCATTCTCTCTCGTTCAAATCGGATAGAACTAGTCAAGGATTTCCTCAAGAGTAAGGATGGATTGACCAGTCAGAGATATCTCCAGATATTAACACATTACCGTAAATATAGAGGTTGCCTGGCCGGAATTCATAGTTATTCAAATTAAAGATACTTCGGCCAGTAAATCTTTTTATTGTCTCGACGTTTCGACAAAAATATTTTGTCCTCGTCAGAAGCGTTTTTTTCCCGAAATGTCGAGACAATAAAAAATATTTACTGGCCGAAGTATCTTTAATTTGAAGAATTAACACATTAGTCTGAGATGCCTTAAGAAGAGGCATTGGAGTTGTCAGTTCCCTCTAACTGAATTCTGTTCTTCTGAAAGAGTTGGGTTTGTTGCCTCAACAACATCCTCCATAGCCTGTTAACCAACAGGAACCAACATCGTTGTAAGATCTATATAGAGGTAACCATACTGCCAATACACCCTTATATATACACTCATGGACAATACTTAAGGTACCTTTTAGCATGTATATAGAGATTCAGATAATAACTCTGAAAGATACACTCATGGACAAAACTTGAGAAAGTTGTACCTTTTAGCATGTATATCGGGATTCATACAATATCTCTGAAAAATATTACAGAGACCTTTATTGAAGACATACAAGATAACCAAATGTGATTAAAATTGTCTCTTTGCGTCATCAAAGACATTCCACTTCTTTTAAGTTTTGTCCAAGAGTGTATTTCATTAATTTTTAAACACACCGAGATAGGGAGATTGACTATCTATAGAACAAATTATTTGTTTAACAACAATTTGTTAAAAATTCTATATTTTGTGTTTGTTTACTTATATTTGGGCACTAGCGAAAAAAATGGTAGTTGATAGGATTTTTGTGTGACACCGAATATTTTAATTAATTTTATAATCCTATATTATAATATGTATAAATGTTAATTTTATTCAACAATAATTAACGTAAAAAACTGAGAGTAGGTAAAAATAAGTCTAAAAAATTTTGGTATCGTTAAAAATATTCGGAGAAAAAAGCTGAAAACTGAATTACTTTATTATATTTTATAGATCAGACACGTGGGGGTGTTAAAATCTAAAATAAATATGTATAGAAAATATAATAATAAAAATATCAAATATTTTCTCTAGATCTTTTTTGAAGGGCGACTTGTTTATTTTATAAGATTAAAATTATATATATAGCTGTGTAGTTGATGTAGTGATCGGCTATATATATGAAAAAACAATAGAAAAAAATAAATTATTGGCGCTCTGCCATTTAAAAAGCACATGTGCTCCTGGTCAGGACATGCCTTCTTTATTATAAATATATATATCATATAAATAAAGAGATGTTCTGCTTGATTTTGGAATTATTTTTAGATTGAAATTTGAAATATTTTGGAATATATTAGTATTAGGTCAATGGTATTGGTAATGCAGTCGTGACAATAATTAAATGAAATTAGTTATCATAAATAGCTTTAATTAAGCTAAAGGAATATATAAACATAATTTGATAAAAGTAATGCCTGTCTTAAAGCGTAAGAATCAAAAAATGAAAAACTTATTTACATAATGTACAAAAGATTTGAGCCGGCCATCGGGAAACAACAACAATGAGTTTTATAGGGGAAGCGTGACCTCTGGCGGTCGATTTAACAGAGTATTTGTTATCTATGAAATATAATTTTAAATAAAATAATATTTTAATATAACATATATATATATATATATATATATATGTGGTAACATATATCCGTCATTATTATGGTAACACATCAGGCGTCCAGGGATTAAAAGGAAACTATTCCTAGAAGCCTGATAATTTCACCTTAATATAAACTGAGAGAGATACAAAAGAATATTTTATTAAATATATGTGTCATAAGAAATGGGCCAGCAGAATATAGAGCCATGATGGAAGGATATATCGGAGACAAATGCCACCATTAAAATTTCATTTTCGGCAGGTTAAGAGATCTGGTGCTGCCAGCCAGTTGATGGACGATTAATACGGACGTTTCCATGGCAACGGAGCTTCTGTGACACTCTGTCCCAGGCTCTGTGTTTGTCCTGTGTGTGACACATGGTGTGTTCCCTCACATATGTTGTCTTAAGGGATTTCATTGACTTAACTATGGAGCTGCCAACATCAACGGCGATTAAATGGCTTGGAATATTTAACAAATATGTCACCGTTCGGAGGAGATTAATAGAATCGCTGAATGTTGTGGTCCATTTGGATGGGGAAAGCGAAGACTAAAACTTGGATGATTCCATATTTGGATTTAACACTATAGACAGATGGTTTGTGGGGCAAAAATAATTCTTCGTTCGTTTAGACTTGTTTTTAATCCACATTCTAATATATAATAATTAATAGAATTAAAAATTAATAGAATCACTGCGAATGTCGCGGTCTATTTGGATGGGGAAAGCGAAGACTAAAACGCGGCTGATTCCACATTCGCCTTTTCAGTGATACGCTAACCTATGCACGGTGGATTCTGTGGCCACTGGATATGCGTCGGACCTGGAGACTGTTGGGTTCTGTGCTGAATGGAGTATAGGGGCTCCATCTATGCCTATTTCCTGTGGTGAATAAGACCAGTAATCTTAATAAAGCTGTATGTGTGTATTTTAACAAATATGACGAAATATGCGTTGTCAGGAAAGATGGCAGCTTAAAGTTGAATTTACATATTTCTAGTTTCCTAAATAGATTATTAGACACTTTCCTGGTGATCTACTAATGTCTCGTCAGTACCTGTTTGTGAGATGTCACCTTGAAACCTCTCCTTGACCCTTTAAAAGAGACACACATCAACTGTATTTATTAAATTATCGTGTTAATGGGAAGTTGGAAGCTAGAGAAATTTTCACATTTTGAATACTAAACTGCTTATCATATGGTTGTAGATTACAATAAATCGAGTATGCATATTTGTATTTTGGATTTTCTTGTATTCTCGGATACCAATGCATAATGATAACGTTATTGAATAACGAATTCTCTTGCAAAAATCTTCCACCTCGAGGCCATGGTTTCGGACTAATGACCCTCCACAGTCTAGGAAGGACTTTATTCCATGAGATCCACAAATGATCCAATAGAATCTTCACAATCTGACAAAGAGGTGTTTAGCTGGTAAAGTGACTGGGCCAAATCTATGGCCAAAATATAGATGGAAATTGTGCCGGAAGGATACATTTCCCGTCAAAATAGACGTCAAATAGATGGCGTCTATCATAAAGATAGAGGCTGCCTGGCCGGCGTTCATATTTCTTGAAAAATAAAGATACTTCGGCCAGTAAATCTTTGCTCCTGACGAAGACAAAAGTTTTTTTTTCGAAACGTCGAGGCAATAAAAAGATTTACTGGCCGAATTATTTTCAAGAGATGGCGTCTAGTCTCTACCGTAACATCGTAAAAGGTAATCGCAAGCTCATTTCCTAAACGTGAGTCCCAATCGCGGCTTAAATATTTCAGTCAGCGAGTTGATGGTATCAAAAGAGCGGTGGTTTATTACGACCGTTCATAATTGCATCCTTCCATAATTTATTCTGCAATGGCAGCTTGCAAATTCGTCCTGACACATCGAGAAAAGTCAATTCAATCGCTTCACTAATGACATTTTCTCAAATAAAATCTGGTAAATTCCATTTTCTTAAAACAAACGCTTGAGTGGAAATATTTTCTTCAATTCTCTTTTCGGTCATGTTCGAATTGAATGTGCGTTAAGTTGTTTATTTTAAATGTTTTTTATAAAAATCTCGGTAGTTGTCAAACTCTTTTGACATTTTCATCCATTTTCTATTTTTCTCTTCACCCCCTTCCTACTCTTTATTTATTTTAGATATTATTTTAACAGTCCACATTTTTCTTTCTTTACCACTTTTCACCACTTTGGAGATTCTAAGATTCGCAGAAAAAGTAGAATGGAAAAAAGGCAATTTGAGATTTTATACTTAGGAAAGTTCTATGTTTTAAAAACTATTGCTTCTTTTTAACCATCTAGGAGAATCCTGTATAGGATCAGTGTCCATAATAAAAACTTTTTGTTGTTTTTTCGAAAACAAACCAATCATTGACATTTTCTGAAAATTTGCATCTAGTTACTATTAAAAGGAACAGTATATTGTATAAAATTCTGAGATTATGAAAACTCAATTGTGGTGTATTTGTATTGATTTAAAAGTAAAAATATATTTTAGGCTTTATTTATTTAAATGGCTTTTATTATATTACACCGCATTAGAGGCAAGCTTAAGAATTACAAGTTAACAATCGAATTATATGATGATAAATTATATGTTATGATATATACAATATATCGCAGAATAATAATCTGTAGATTTAATATTATTATATTAATTTATTATATACAATATTATATTATATTATAAAATAAAATATAAATATACGACATCAATCACACCGATATTAATGTAGATAAAATTTCGAAGATAGATTGGCACCTGCAAGAGTTAGGTTGAATACCTAATATGAGCTGAAACTAGAGTGCAGTATGAACATATAACCTTCTAACAGCAAATTTAATCACCTGTTAAGAATCTTTAGACTAAACTTCTTATCAAATTTCTATCAATAAGATAGACCCTCTCGATGTAGTAGTTTTCATCAATAGTAAGAAGCCAGTGATGGCCTTTAACACGACCTCTGCTAACAGGTTTTACTGGAAAGCGAGTTTTAATAATATCGCGACCTATTATTATAATAGTTTATTTGGTAAAGGTTATTAAACCTACATATGAAATTTTTTGGTATTCATTTTACCTTCTTCACACGAAGACTGTTCTGATTGGAATTACGATAAGAAACATTTTTGAAGAAAGACCTTCCTCCATTTCTATCAGATTAGTTTCGATTGAACCACTGCGAACTGATGCCGTTAAGTCAAGAAAAGATGGTTGACATATCCAGGTGGAATATTACTGACACTGATTATCGATTTGATTGGTTGATAAATTTCTATTAATTCAGAGTAAAGCTTCATTTTGATGTTTTTCTTTTATTGACTAGATGTCTTGGCATGTTGGCCTGTATGAGTTCAAGGAGGTTGATTATGAGACTTTGTAGATAGATTATAAGATAGATTCAATAGAGTTGAACGAAGAGCTAGGTAAGGGTTGTAGTCGGCAAGGCAGATACTGCGAATTGACAATCCGGAACAAATTATATTGACAATGGGCGAAAAGACCAATCCTCTAACTTCTATTAGGGAAGAATATCCGTTTTCTCTCTGGCGGAAAATAAATATAAAAGAGACTTATAATACCAAAATTAATCTTATTGAATTGTTCTAACATGCAAGACCATCAAAGTCATTTTTCTTATATTAAACAGTATTATCTAAAGAACAAGAGATAAGAAACACCAACGATAAGAGAGAGTAAAGGTGACGTGTTTGTAGATTATTCTATCATTAATTGTGTCCATTAGAGAGTTCCGTCTTTCAATTAATTTAATCAGGCTAATTGCTTGTTGCCAGCTCATTTTCTGGTGTTCTCAGGCAGTGGATGTGGTTGACGGGAGCCATTTACTGCCCCTACTCTGGCAACCGTGGTTCCATACGGTGGGGGGAATACTGGGAGTATCATTCTACCTCCAGAAAATTTGACCAAACTACAGCTGAGAGTATAAAAGGGCCGAAATGCACAGATATGTTTCATTTAAGGATATGCGTCATTCAATATAAATAAGGGCACATCTCCTGTCAAAACTAGACGCCTTCTAGCTTCCTCGGGTCGGTGACAAAACCACGATACCTTTGGAAAATTGAGAAGCGTCCATCTGGAGATCATGGATTCGGGCTAATGACTCTCTTCAGTCCAGGTAGGACTTTATTCCATGAGATCCACAAATGATCCAATGGAATCTTCACAATCATCCAAAGAGGTGTTTAGAGCTGGCAAAGAAAATAAATTTTGGTCATAAGAAAAGGCGTTATTCTGCTTCACGATAACACACGGCCACACTCTTAATTTACGACCCAACAAAAATTTCTCAATTAGGTTATGAAGTTCTAGCTCATCCTCTCTATTCACCTTATCTGTTCCCTACTGATTTCCATTTTTTCAAGCATTTGGATAATTTTTTCGTGGAAAACGGCTGATTAACCGGAGATATGTGGAAAACGCCTTTTTGGATTTTTTGGCCTCAATCAGACTTTTATGAAAATGGCATAAAAATGTTACCATCACGTCGGCATAAGTGTTGTGATTCTAATGGTGCCTATTTTGTTTGAATAAACTCACTCTAGGCTTATACTATATAGACATTATGAGTGCAGAGGAGGATGTTAGATGTAATAAATAATTACTGAAGACTCGTTAAAAAGAATTTGTGGGTTTACATATAGAAGACAGCTAGCTACACACAGAATCAGACATGTTGAACTTGAGTAGAACACCTGGCAGTTGTCACACGACCTCCCAGACCAAGGAGCTGTTTTTATAGTGTTGGAGGTATTGATTTCCGATGGAAGGAGACATTTTAATGGATTCTTCCCGCACTTAATTTGATCTGCGCTGAATAGATTTGTTCTTCAGATGTCACACTTGTCCCTTGGGGACACCACAGCGGGCCTTCTTTTTTTTTTATGTTCCTCTTGTTAGACATTCTGGGTTAGAGCTATTCGGGCATCGAAGACAATGAAAATCTTTTGGAGAGAAAATCAATTATGGTCATGATATTGGGTAGGTAGATATAACTGCTTAATGGCTCCTCAAATGAAAACATTGGTTCAGAAAGGTAAAAACAGTGTTCAGGCTTACCAAGTGTTTCTTGTTTACATTTTCTGTTGAGGTAGCTTTATGTAAAATGTTTTTGGACCGTTGAAAAAGAGTGATTTCGATTTATGTAAACATTTTGCTCACAGAAAATCCTATATAATTTAATTTTAGATTGATTTTGAAAATACATATTAAGAAATTCCATATAAAAATGTTTCCCTTTTATAGTCTACGATGCTTACAAATTATTTTACTAGTTAAAGGATGAAGAAAGAGTTAAAGATCTGAACCTAAATTAATACAAAGTGAAAATATGCAAATTTATTAATTTTTTTCCGATTCGATATTGAATTAAATATTTAAAAATTACAAATTGATTCAATACTTCTTTATAATAAAGTTTACAACTTATTATATTTAAAATATATTTTTGGTTTATCTCATTGTATAAATAATTGTATAAATATCTCAACGGACTATACTGCGATGAAGGAAAATTTAAGAACAAATATCAACGGTTACTCTTAGAATCTATCATTTCTAATGAATATAACAGCATATACAGGAAGATACCATCACAATACCTTAGATATCTTAGAAGAAATCAATATATCAATTTTATAGATTCTGGATGCCCTAAAATGTAAATAGACATATTCCATAAAATTGTTAAGTTACATATCAATTTTAAAATTCCAGCTTTAAATATTTACGCTGAGCGCGTTTATTTTTGTAAATATTTCTTGTAGGATATAGTCGATATTGTTTTATTAAGTCCGTTGAAGAGCGATTATCACTTGAAAGATAGCGTTTTTGAAATAAAAAGAAACTCATTGAGAGAAAATATTCTGTAATTTTAAAACATTTGATAAAATTATACCAACGACAGAGAGACTTTTTCAAATCACATTCGAATTTAGACGCAAAATCAAAATATCGAGTTTAAAAATTACCACTACCGCTAATGCTGAGTGTATTGTTCAAATTCAAAAGCCAACGTTGGCAATTCAACATCGCCTAAGGCCATCAAGATAAACAGAAAAATAGTTCTCAACGAAAAGTCTTTTAAATTTGTAAATAACCCAAATATATAGCGGAATATATTAAAACATATAATTAGCAGACCTTTTACATTTTCAATCTATTAAACATGTTTACGTAAAAATATCAGAAATGAAGCTGGATCTGAATATGCAAAATATTAATAACCTAATATAATTCACAATAAAATTAAATATGTATTCAGGGATTAATTAATTACGTTTTCCATTAATTATTTACTGATATCATTTCTCAATGGTAACGATCCATTGGCTATCCATTGGTGTGGGTGTATTTAGTAGTATTTATGCCTAACTGGCCTTGTCTTTGTTGTTTGCGGAAAAGCATTGCTCGATGCAAATATTTGAATGTAATTCTACAGTCCTATAAGCTTATGTCCATAGTTTTCTTGGAAAACCATTTCTGATATTCCACCCTTCAGTACTGCGTATATAGGCAGAATCGTCCAATACAGTATTAGAGCTCTGAGAAGCGGTCTGATGGATTAAATTGGCGAAACCGCTGGGAAGGTTCACCACTGATGAGCCAAGCCCTCCCAATATATTTTTTCATCGCAGTAAGGACAGTAGAAGTTTTTATTATGTATAAAAGAAACATCCGTGCTTTTAAATCCTTTCATTTTATATATTTAGTACTTATTTTACTTTAATTTGTGTCTTAGATGTGATATCGGCGCTAGTTCGAAAGAGAATTATATACTTCTATAATAATAGGTTGTTTAACAAGTCTCATATTTTCGAGTATTATTTTCAACCAATCTCCCTATAAGTGACCAAATGAAAATTAATAAATTAAGTATGATCCATGTTGTGCTGAAAGCAGAGACTGTGACCATTGTATAATCGAAGAAAGGAATAATGGGTGACATTGAAGTTTCCAATGGAGATTTCAAAAAGAACTACATAATATACCACATGTGTACTCGTGAAGGAGCAGTTTGACTTTGAACCTAGAAGGTGGAAGTTTGTTACTTGCAATTACAGCTGGAATTCGATGGTGCAAGAATCCGGAGGTCATTGCGACAATTTGTTGAATCGAAGAAAAACTGCTTCAATGAGGGTCTAGAGCCCGGGTTATAGTCGCTAAACTCGAAGGTGGTGGTGTCTTGTCTATGGATCAGATCAAATCGGTCCATGCACCGAGATCACAATACCGGCCACTAAGACTGAAGTCGACCCCAGCTATAATAAACAATGTAATTGGTGGCCCTGTGGATTGTTCCTCAGTGTATTCCTGTGTGCTCAGATTCCGTTTGGAAAACCGACATCGACTTTTTGATCCCGCCTTCGGAGCGTGTCGTGATGCTGAGCTTCATCTCCACGGCTGTGAACGAGTCGGCCTGGGGCCGCAGGGAGCTGGTGGGGCCCTCAGTGCCCCCCTCGTCTCGTTTCCAAGTTGAGGAGGTCCCCTCGGTGTCTCCAGAGTTCCTCAACTACGCCTTCGCCCTACTGGTCTACGCCGTGCGTTATCCATCCGTCTACTGGAACGCTAGCAAGTCCTTTGGCCTTCTTTTCTCTTTCCAGCTTATCCTTAATGGCTTCCAACAACTCCTGGCCTTCGCCGGCTTCGCCGTGCTCTACAAGATTCACATTGTGGGACCACGCGAGACTTTACTTAAGTACTCGCCTTTCCTATTGAACGTGTCGGGAACTGTCACCCTGCTGATAATATACACTATTGTAGTGAATCTCTCAGGTTCGGTGGTCTACATGTACGGATATCAGAAGTATCGAGAGTGGCAGCGCAAGTATCTGCAGAAGAATCATATCACCTGGATGAAGACCTCCGGGGAGTTCTGGGGATACTATCCCCACGTGACAGCATTCATCGTACTGTTGTCTTTAGCCACCACCTCAGCGCCTCTGATGTACGACCTGAGTATTGTATACTGCGGCAGCCTGGATGGAGCCGTCTTGGCGACAGTGACCGGCACCATCTGCCACATGCTGCTTTGGATCATCTTCTGGTTCTTCCTCACGCTGAAGCAGAGTTGGCAATTCCAGGGAGCGCCCTGCTCCAATAACAACATCCTAGCTAACGGGAACATCACTAAAGTGCCAAACGAAATAGAGCTGCCTGGAATAAAAGGAAAAGAAGCGCCTCTTCTTATTATCGAGAATGGCAAGACTTTCCAAGTTCAGGAAACAGCATCCAAGATGGCCATCTTAAACTTGGCAAAGAAATCAATGGGTCAAAAATTAGTCCCATCTCCAGGTGAAGATGAAGATGTCTATTGGCTGAAGCCCAAAACCTTGAATTCTAAAGACGGAAAATCAGCAGCAGAAACTGAACGCTTACTGAAGTCTAAAAACAACAAGAAAGCTTCAGGACAGAAGCATAAGGTCACCTTTGAAGAGAGTCTTCAAAAACTGAGTCCGAACAAGAAGGACAAATCAAAATCAAAATCTCCAAAGCAAAATGGAAAATCGAAAGGTAAAAATTCGAAATACGAAGATCTCTCAGACTCTGATGGAGACTACGCCACTCTGAGAGATCTGCCACTCAGCAAAGACGACCACACACACAAGGTAGGTCTGATGCTTTCTTCTCTTAGACGACGTAAGCTAACAATCTTTACGGTATGTGCAGAGCCTCTGTCCTCTCGGCACGGCCGAGGAGCTCGAGGCCATTACCCGCGGCATAGATGATGGAGACTATGAGCTGCTACTGGAACATAAGCCCATCCATGTCTTGGAGGATGGTAAGACTCCCATGATCGTGTGCGACACCATTCCTGAATCCGGGTGTGGAGCGGGCAGCGATTCCTCTAGCGGCGTTCACTCCAGCTCTAGCATTGCAGGCGATAAGCGATGCTCGAGTCTGGAGAATCTTCTCATACAGCCTCGCACGCGCTGGAAGAGCATGTCTCTCCAGAGGAATGTTGAGCCACCCATTGTACCCCCACATGGGCTAGAGGCTGATTTAGATCCGAATGACTCCACACTAGTCATCTGGAGGCATACCTATGACCAGAATATTCTGCGCCTAGCAAAGAACGGCCCGGATCCTTTCGGAAGGTCAACTAATATGAGGATGACGTCATTTACCGAGCATCCTGACTTCGGCAACTCCCAGCATGCACCTGTGATGTCACCCAAACAGACAGAACTACGGCAGTCCATTCTAAACTCCCTCAAACCCTTCAGCCAAATCCAAAGAGCTGGGAGTACAAAGCCAGAATCGGAAGCAGATTCAGCAAACTATTCCAACACTTCGTCCGGGGATTCGGACAAATCTCATTCATAGATCTCGTCGACCTTTTTTTCTTAGAGAAGGTATCTTTTGTTATATATCAAAATTTTGTGTTAGTCATTAATTAAGATTTTTTATATTCTATGAGCTTATCTCCACGAAACTTTCATAACACATACATCCATATAAAATACATATTATAAAGATTTTCGAACAAAATTATAAATGCTAAGATACATAAGTACTTAACAGGATAATAAGATATATTCAGGAATTACAATTTTGTATATTTTATTTCGTACTGAAATTATATATACATCTCTCTATACTATATTGAAATTTATAATAGCATATAGGGGCTTGTAGATTTACATTTCTATATATATATCAAGTGATATTTACAAATATATTACAATTTTCGAGGAATAATATGATAAATATATTTGGTAAGATCATTTATATATTATATGTTTTATATATAAACAAGCTCAATATTTATTAGTTAATTTTACTTTGACCAACGACCTATTCATTCATTATACATATTTCTCTTCAAAAATGTATAAATCTAAAAAATATATCTAACAGAAAAACCATTTAAATTCTATAAAGAATTTTGCCTTTTAAATCTATATATATATTTAGTACTAAATATATAAATTTCACATATGAATGTAAATATTCTATGATTTTCCTAATGAATGTAATTATATATAAATATATAAATGTGTGTTTTCACATATATATAAGACTCAATTTATATATATAGTTTAATACTATACGTTTATATTATATAATAAAATAATATTTTTAAATAGCTTTATATGAAATATTATAAAGCTATCCTTTGCATTAAATTTTGCTATTTAAATTTTATATAAAATAATTGCAAAAGATTTTTCAAAGATATAATTGCAATGTACATATATTTTATTAAATAAATTTATTCTATAAAATATCTGTGTATACATTTCTAAATATGTAAAGAAATATCGTGTATTGTATATTTATATCTATGAAATAATTAGCGACTATGGATGTTTCCCTATATTTCTCAAATATATGTTAAACATATTTTCACTATTATTTATTATATATTTGTTAAATATATTCTCAACACATCTAAACGAAGCAGAAAATGTTTTAATCTTTTTCATCATAATCATTCACATCTAAAGTGCAATTCTGTAGTTCTTTAAAATTTATATATATTTACAATTTTATATACATTTTTTATATTTTCAAAATTTGATTGCATACGAAAACCTTATAAATTTTCAACATTTTTTAATTTGCACATTTCATATCCAGATTTAAGAATTAAAAACTAGACTTAGAGAAATATATTTTAATTTTACATGAATATCCTTTATATAAATTTTAATAGGCCTTTTTCTATATAATATAAAAGTAATACATTTCTATGTAACAAATTTCCTATAAAAATTACACAATGAAACTATTTAACTTTTTTAGTGAGATTTCATATTCTTATGTATTATTTTAAATTGAAATATCGAAATTATCCGAGTTTGGTTATTTTAAATGTTTATATATTTGCGTATGACACATTTCACAGATTCTAAATGAAACGCAGAATAAAATGTTTTAAAAGTGAAAAATGTCACAACATTTTTTTTTTTTTACATTTTCAATTAGCTACTCTAAGCATGCACCTTTCGTATAAGCTAATTATATTTGAATATGTCAAAATATATAGTTTAAGTTAAAGAAGCAGTATTTGAAACTCTTTCACACAATAATTATGAAAATATCATCCAATATATATCCCAAAAGTATTTTCAGTTTAAAATAGAAATTAAAAAAAGTACGAGTTTTCCCTTTAATCATTCAGAAGGTTTACATTCTGAAATATAGCTTCTAAAAAATCATTCGTATTTTGAAGGAAGCTTGGGTCAAATTTTAATTTCAATTTTTATTTTTATTTTCTTTCAGTACTTGAATAGAGACTAAGGCACACACGTTTCTAGAGATTCAAATTGTCATTTTCCGTACTATTTATTACTATATAGCTGAATTGCAATAATTATTCGCATTATTTCTTATTTCTTTTCTCGGAACGAATTCCATTATTTTACCTTTATTAAGCCTTTATTTTTTTTTTAATATCAAGATTCAATCAAAATTTCTTTTTCTGTAATTTTTCATCGTATTTCGTTATTTTTTATATTTTGCTTTGTCGTCTTTTTTTACAACACAGAAAAAAAGGAGACTAAAATGCAACATTATTTCGTGAAATAACTACTTACTAAAAGTATTTGCAATGTATATATATATGATATAATTATATAAACATGTATAAAATAAATATTTAAATGAATTCAGCCAAATATATATAAAGTTAAGATATAAACTGTTAATACTTTTGGGATACATATTTTTCTTAATTCTATTCTATTTTTTTTTTGAAGTTATATAAGTAGAAATGATTGATATCAAAGGATAATTTTAAAATATTAATTTTATAGCCAATTTTTGACTCTATTTATAACTATTACAAGTTATAAATATTACTTTTACCTTTTCAAAAGAGCAGTAAAGAACAAATACAACCTCGCGAGGCTAAATACAATTTATTATAAAAATAAATCCACTCTTTTTCAAATTTGAACTCGTCGCTTATTTAATACATAATATCAATTTTTACTTTGTTCATTTTTATCTCTTGTTATTCTAATATATTATTTTTTTATATTTCACTAGTTTGTTTTTCATTTTTATATCATATTTATTAAATGTTGATATACCTTTTTGCAGTATTCACAATATTTTGAAGCTCATTTTTTTCAGATCGTTTGAAATATTAAAAAATGAGAATATAAAGAATTTTCAAGGAATTTATTATAAAAATATGTTTTTTGAACATTCATTTTTCTACCTGATCAATTTATTTTGTAAATAAAATTCTAAAATATATCTATAAAAATGTATCTAAACACCTTTCCAAATTGACGTATGCCACAAAGGTGCCATTCTAGTGCTTGTTTTTCAATCAATATCAAACAATAAAAATTCGTTTAAACAATATCTACCTAGTGTGTGAAATTTATATCCAGTATATTTACATTAAAAACAATAGTTACATACAATACTGAGATGGCGAAATGTTAAATGGATATGACTGTTTTTTATTTATTATTATTATTATTATTATATATAATATGACCTGAATAATGTGAAACTAACACCTACCCAATTATTCCATGTCCAGCAATGGCCGCAGCCTTGCAGAAAATTGACATGGACCCAGAACAACAGATTCACACACCCAAAATAGCGGACATGGCGACTTTTGTGTTAGAGATGTATGGATACATTTGAGACACTTCATTGGACAAGACAACAACAACATGATCTGAACAGGAATTTTGTTCTTATCAAACTACTGCAGTCGTCTACCATAAGAGACCATAGCCGAAAAAACATGGATAAACCAGATCTCTTCTGGAGACTCTATTCATCAGTCATCAGAGACTTTATTTCGGTTAAAAGAACCCCTATTACATCACATTGTCTTTAATAAGAGACCATGTCCAGTAGACCTGGTTTATATATAATTTTAGGTGGTCGTTCATGAGGACATTGTACAAATATATCTCAGCAGTGACCATAACCGTTATATGCGATCTACCTGCTAATTATGCTGCAGTAAAGATAGAAATAGAGGTTTAAGGACAATAGTACAGAAACACAGAATGCTTTGTATACACAGACGGGATTGCATGCCTACAAGTATACGTGAACGCACGCGGGTTGCACCTTTCAACTCTTGTGGGAAAACATTCAAAAATAATATTATAAATAATAAAGATGAATGAGATTTCTTTTGATTTTAGATCATGTTGAGGATTATGTTAATGCAGTCGTGGTTAAAATCTTGAAAGAATAATAATAAATATGGTTTTGATCAGAGGTTGCTTTAATTGAACTTATGGAATATATGAAAAACATAATTTGATTAAAGTACTACCTGGCTTAAGGCGACTATAACAAAGAAAACAAGATATTATTTACATAATGTACAAAGGTTTTGAGCCGGCCATCGGGGAACAACAACAACGAGTTTTTATAGTGAAAACGGCGCCCTCTGGTGGTCGATTTAGCAGAGTATTTTATCTATGAAATATATTTGGAAAACATATTTTATATAACATTTATATAAATAGAAAAAAAAAGATAATGCAGATAAAATTATAGATTATAAAACACCGACTCTTAGAGTGGTTAATAATTATAAATGAATGCCAAGTCCAGAATATTGAGCTAACATGTTTTGTGGTTCCACGTTCGAAATAATGATCAAAAAGTGACTGCATATATATTATATATATATATTAAAAAAAAGAGAGATTTTTATGTAATAAAAAGATCTTCTGTTGATTTTTGATTATGTTGATTATGCTATGGTAATGCAGTCGTGGTTAAAATCTTGAAAGTATAATAAAAATAATAGTTTTGATCAGTAATTGCTTTGATTGAGTTTATGGGATATAGAAAAACATAATTTGTTAAAAGTACTGCCTGGATTAAGGCGTAAGAATATAAAAATTCAAAGCTTATTTACATAATGTACAAAAGTTTTAGCCGGCCATCGGGAAACAACAACAATGAGTTTTTATAGGGCAAGCGTGACCTCTGGCGGTCGATTTAGCAATTTGAATCAATGAAATATAATTTCAAATAATATAATATTTTTAATATAACATATATATATGGTAATTTAAAACAACAACCCCATATGGTATAATATAACAAACTGTAACAACTGTAAATAATTATACGCATGATTGACATGTGTCCTTACATCGAAATATGTATATAATGTACTTTGTACAAACTGAGGATAAATAATTTATAAATAAATTATAATTAATACTTTTTGAAATAACTTGCTATATGGGGAATATATATTTATATTTTTGAAAATAGAGCAATCCCTAAATAAAATTTTAATTTAAAAGGCATATATTGGATCAAAATATCATTTATTTTACCAATATTTCAGTTGGCTAAACGCCAACCTTTTTCAAGGTGTTATAAGTGTTAAGGCGCTAAGTTTGTTGTTGACACACATTAATATGTTATAACACCTTGATAAAGGTTGGCGTTCAGCCAACTGAAATATTGGCAAAATAAATATTTTATTAAATCCAATATATGTCTTTTTATTATCTAATATATTTATATATAAACTGTAACTCCACTATATGCATAAAAGATAAATAACGAGACAGGTAAAATTTTCTTTCATTTATAAAAGTTCCTACAAGCTTTCGGGTAAGTTTCCCTTTTACGGGTACAATACATCTCCCATAATATATAGATGTGTATACTAATGGACAAAACTTAAGGAAGCTGTGCCTTTTAACATGTATATCGGGATTCAGACAATAACTCTGAAGATATTTGATACACAGTGACCTTTATTGAAGACAAACGAGATACCAAGTGTGAACAAAATTGCCTCTATCTCCTTCAGAAAATAATAAAATAAAAAACAACAGACGAACGGCGGCATTAAATACTTTTCACTTTTTAAAGTTCTGTCCATGGGTATGTTGTAACCCATATAAGGGCGATTTTCCCGAAAGGTTGTATTAACGTTTATAAATGGAAGAAAATCTCCCTTCTCGTGATTAATCTTTTATACATATGTAGTAGTTACAGTTTATATAAAAATATCTGTTTCCCATATATAACAAGTTCTTTCCCTACCCAGAAATCCTCTTCTACGTAGCGGGAGGGAGAAGCAGCACAAGTAAGGGACTGCCCTGTAGTACGGTGTCGTGAGCCGCTACGGTAACCGTGAACAGGGAACTCTGAAATGTGGCTGACTAACGGAGCAATGGTACCCCCCTTTTCCATGGATAATGGACAAGACACCACAACAAGTTCATTCAAAAAGCTATTAAATTTATTATATTTAAACACCACGCTAACGATATATTTACTTACCTAAATGATCACAATATATATATATGCTGTGATCGAATGGAAGGGTGCAATCGTTATGCATGCAATCCCCAAGAATTAGTTCCAGTCAAGTGAGCAGCCCACGATGTCTGCCACGTTTATTTTTGTGCAGTTTTTATAGATGGATGAATTTGCATATTTACATTTTAACACAAGCTTAACATATTTACATACTTATTTTGGCGAAAAGAAATTATACATCTTTGATATTAAGCAAATTATGACAAATATATGCATATATTCTATGCCATTATAAATTCAATTTATCCTCATTTGGAATTCACTTTATGTATAAAAAGATAAAGGGATTACGAATAGTTTGCTGTATGGTTGTCAAAATCCTACATATTCCTATTTTACATACCTTTAATAACGGAGGATAATCGTTACATATTTAAAAAATAATAATAAAAGACGAAAATACTAATTTATATTCTATTATAATACATATTTAATTCGGTTATAATAAGATATTTACGAATTTTTGGGTAATATGCAAATATATTTGATCTAAATTTCATCTATCTTTTTTTAAAATAAAATATGTGAAAGTTTTACAAATTCTTAAATTCTTTTATTTATATTTAATTTTTGAAAATAGAGCAATCCATAAATAGATCTTTAATTAAAAATGCATATATTGAATCAATTATATATTATATCGGTATATTAAAAGTCTATACAGTTGTTAAAAGGGCTTGTATATTGACCTATAGATTTCTACAGATCTTTCACCATGAAAAATCACCAAATTATTAAAAAAAAGGAGGAATTTATTGGTAAGAGTGAGGGGTATTCGATGATGGGATCCTGTTCTCCAATTTTCTACCAACTTTTAAATTCCAGAAAAAAAGTGAGAGAATCTTTCCAGCATTAGCTAGATGAAGCGTGTTCGCATCCAATCAATTTCCACGGCAAAAAGTTTAAATTGCTAAATTTTCCAGTCCCATTTAGAACTCCGGTTTCTTATATTTAGTTTACAACAAGGCTGCAGTCACCTTTCAGAGGAGATTAATAGAATCGCCGAATGTCGTGGTCCTATTGGATGTGGAAATAACAGACGACAGGCGACATCAAAGACTTTCCACATCCTTAAGTTTTTTTCCATTAGTGTACATTTGAATAAGGTCGTTTCAAAGATACTTACAAATTCCTAAGTCAAAATCAAGTATCAAAGGTAAACTCATGTGAAATTTCATGTGAAGATACACGAGATAACCAAGTGTGAACAAAATTGCCACTGTCTCCTTCCAAAAAACAAACGACCGACGGACATTAAATATAAAACTTCCTTAAGTTTTGTGCATTAGTGTATTTCTCCAGACATTATACTGCAATGACATTCGGAGGAGAATAATAGAATTGCCGAATGTCGTGGTCCATTTGGATGAGGAAAGCGAAGGCTAGAACGTGAATGTCCCACACTAGTCTGTTCAGTGATTCGCTAACCTTGATGTATGCACGAAGGAACGTGTGGTCATTGGACATGCGTCGGACCTGTAGGCTGTTGTTGGGTGCTGCGCTGCCTGAAGTACAGGAGCTCCATCTATGCTTCCTTTCTTCCTTGGTGAATCTGTATAAGACCGGTGGTCTTAATAAAGCTTTGTGTGTGTGCTTGCATCACGTGATGCAGGCCATGATAATCATGGTAGGTAGAATTGGCGACTGCTTTTGCTGTAAGTGTAGAAAGAAGATTGAATTTTGCACTTACAAGTATACCAGATCCCCGTTTGATTACTTGCACTCACTGGCGAGGTTGAACTTTTGCAATAATCAATGGCCATTGGATCATTTTTTAAAAATTAGTCAAATCCCAATTCGGAATTCGAATCCTGGAGTACAGGAGCTCCAACTATGCTTCCTTTCTTCCTGTGGTGAATCTGTATAAGACCAGTGGTCTTGATAAAGCTGTGTGTATATATAGCTGACAAAGGACTTTAGGATCAATAAGTCCGTATTGTATGGAGTCTAGCGAGAGTAAGATTACCAATTAAGCAGTCGGAAGGATTGTAAAGTCCAGATTGGTCCCATGGTGGCAGTTATGGCCAACAACCGGGTTATTTACGTTTATGGTTGGCTTGCCATAGCTCCCGGCGACACCTATGCAACAATAAATCAGACTTTTTTTCCACTAAGTGCACTGTGATTGCATAACGCCGTTGGAAATCTTCTAAACTCTACTTTCAGCCGAATTAGTACTTCTAAACGCCATAAATCTGTTAACACACACTCAATTACTATTCTTTAATAAATAAATTATAATTAAACAATTAAAAAGGTCTCCAGAGAGTGAGTTTTTTTCTATAATTTTAAAACCTTATGACGGCTTTTTATTCATTATATAAGTTCTCCTGTAGAAAGGCAGAGATGTCAGAAAGCCTGAGATGGTTTTAAAATAAAAAGAAACTCCTCTCTGGTACATTTTTAATTGTTTAATTAATTTCCAGTAGATTCAAATCAATAGAAAGAAGTTATAAGAGAACACACAGGATGGTCATATTTCAACTCAACTCTCAGCCGAATTAACACTTCTCAACGCCTTAAATCTGTTAACACGCACACAATTACTATTCTTTAATAAATAAATTATAATTGAACAATTAAAAATGTTTCCGGAGAGATGAGT
Source organism: Cordylochernes scorpioides (assembly GCA_030710605.1). Taxonomy (NCBI): domain Eukaryota; kingdom Metazoa; phylum Arthropoda; class Arachnida; order Pseudoscorpiones; family Chernetidae; genus Cordylochernes; species Cordylochernes scorpioides. Next base: position 28,541,046 of record CP092871.1, on the reverse strand, counting down.
TTCATTTTTAATTTTATTTTAAAACCTGATGCCGGCGTTTTATCCATTATATAAGTTCTCCTGAAGAAAGGCAGAGATGTCAGAAACCCTGAGATGGTTTTAAAATAAAAATAAACTCATCTCCGGAAACCTTTATAATTGTAATTGATGTCCAGTAGATTTAAATCAATTGATAATTCGAAGTGTGCTAAACTGAATGTAGAATCTCAAATCCCATTTGTTGGTTCGTTAATGGGTAAAATGTTCCATGCTGACAAAGATAAACACCCAAGGAGAGTTCGTTGTTAATTTTTTTCGAGAACAATGAAATGCTTAAGACTGATATTTCTATTTGGAAATATCAAAAAATAATTTATTCGGATAGTGATGGTATCTATTTTGTATAATCTCAATCAATTTTTGGAATGCAAAGAATGGCAGCAAAGTCCTGACTTCTCAAAGAGAATCAAAGGGATTGTCAACTCTGATTACTTTGATCTAGACGCCTTCGTTGACAGATTGAGCTACCTCAGATCTTTCTTGTTCCCCAGGATGAAATGGAACTTGGAAGAAAGGTCTTTTACTGACGTCTACGGAGTAAAACACCAAGCTTCATCAGACAAGGTTAGCAGGTACCAAAGGTGACGAATTTAAAAGGTTCTACCAACACGATATGAACGATTGAAGAGGTGAATTAGTTCTAATGAAGAGTACTTTGAAGGATTCTAAAATTTTATTTCAAGAATGAGCAAAGATTTTATTTAAAAAATTTAGGTTATTTATGAGTCTCTCTCCTCGTTAATTATTTTTTCGATATAAAAAAATAAAATAGAAATAAAAAATCTCCTTATCATGTAAATGAATGTTGCTGATGTATAGCGCCATATATCAGAATAAATATTAACTTTTCGTTGATTTTTAAATTATTCCAGAATTGGCCAAATAACCATTCTTGATTCTTTGCCCAATTCTGTATGTAACATGCTTTGTATTTATTTATTTATGTATAATATTTAATTATTCTTTGATTTTTCTTCATAGTTAGGTAGTCAGTAACACTATACTTTCCTTCCTTCTCTAATTTTGCATATGTTTTGTTTATATATTACAGTTAACCTTGTTGTAATTAAATTGTATATTAAAACACAAAGTATTGTGACTTTCTCTTATTTATAAATAGGAAGCGTTACACTAGAATAATTAAAAAGCAACGAATAGTTTATATTTATTCCGAAAGATGGCGCAAGCCATTAGCAACTTTCAATTAAACGAATAAGGAGATGCCTTGTTTTTTTCTTTCTTACAATATCAAAATTTTCACAAAATATAATAGGTTTCTCTCTAGTTATGGAATTCTGTTAGAACGTTGAATTGAAGAGAACATTCAGGAAATCCGGCTCTAACTGCTTGTAAGAATAAAGCACAGATTTCATAAAGAAGTTGAGGTTATTTTTGGGTTGCTTATCCTTAATTTTCAACATTAAATACAATTTTAGATATAACAAAATAGAATAGGTTTCTCTCTAGTTATCAAATTCTGTTAGAACGTCGAATTGAAGGGAACATTCTAGAAATCTCCGGCTCTAACTGCTTGTAAGAATAAAGCACAAATTTTATAAAAAAAATTATGGTATTTTAAGTCTTTCTCATCAAGAAATTTCAATAATAAATACAATTATTGATATAAAAAAATAGAATAGGTTTTCTCTCTAGTTATTAAATTCTGTTAAAACGTCGAATTGAAGAGAACATTTTAGAAATCCGGCTCTGTTTGTAATAAAAAAAAGCACAGGCTTTATAAATAAATTTATGTTATTTTTGAGTCTCTCTCATCCTGAATTTTCAATATTAATTAAAATTTTCGACACAAAAAAAAAAAAAAAGAAAAAAGACGTCCTTATAGTTATGGAATTCTGTTAGAACGTCGAACTGAAGAGAACATTCTAGAAATCCGAGTCAAACTGCTTGTAATTGAATCAACGGAAAGTCCAGAAAAAATTAGGAATTCTCCAGCGCAGGGTCCCTGAGGGATAATACAGGAGACAGGAAGTCCTCGGAACTATTAGTCCCAGAGTGGGCAGCCATGGACGGGAAACAACAATTTGGACTTTTACTATTTGGAGGAGACACAGACATAATCACCGATAGAGATTTGATTTTCGATATAACGTGCCGATATATTGTTCTGATAGTGGTGTCTTGTACAACCGTTAATTTATGATTTTGTTGCTCCATGGAAAGAGTAGGTGCCATTGCCCTGTTAGTCAGCCACATTTCAGAGTTCCCTGTTCACAGTTACCGTAGCGGTTCACGACACCGTACTTCACCCTACAGGACAGTCCCTTACTTTTGCTGCTTCTCCCGCCCCCATAGAGGAGGACATCTGGGCAGGATAGGTTATAATAGATATAATAAGATAATTTTTAGTTGGCAAAACGCCAACCTTTTTCAAGGTATTACAACATATTTATGTCAACAACAAACTCAGCGCCACATAACGTCAATAGAATTAAGTTAAAATATATTTTTTGTCTATATTCAATGGGGAGAGGAAAAAATATATATATAATATGTAAGAGTCTTTCCCATTAATTTATTATTTCATTAAAGGGAGCAGAAAAAGGTTCCATTTTGAAAAAATCATAAGCGTTAAAAATAGTTAAAAATTCTTATGAGACTTTTATAGAACAACGCTCCTCGAAATATTCTTAATCTTTTTTTGTCTCTCGGAGGTAAAATTTGTTTCAACAATCCTTGTACCTTTTTTTGCTAAAAACTTTACTAGGTATTAAGGAACACTTCCATTAGTTAATTATTTTTCTATATAAGTCCTGATATTAAGGAATTAACGTTAATGTAGCGCATACAACATTTTATTTTTTTAAAGAAGATTTATTTTAACGCAGATGATGAGAGGTTGAGGATGAGTGCTTTAGGGGTCGGAAAACATTTGAGTCGGAAGAGACAAAAATAGCAATTTACAAAATTTCAGTTTTTAAAGAGCCACAAAATTTTCTTGCCAACAATAAATAGTACTCGCATAAATAATATTTACGTATAGAGCTATATAAATAACCGCAACTTCACATCCATAGAGCCGCATGGGACTCACGAGCCGCAGTTACCGACCCTTGGTCTAGATGTATTCTGTAGTGACATAGATAATCCGAAGCGCGGTTGTTACCTCTCGTAGCTCCCTATAGCTGTCGTTAGCAATTGTTTGCAGAATTGTAATAAGTGTAACTTGCCGTTTAGACACTTATTTCAGTTTATCAATTCGTTGCCCCTTGGGGTCGGTATGGAAGGATGGTTTAAACCGTAGAGAAACAATATGAGTAGAAGGAATTCTATATTGTTATTTTTGAGATGAATATCTGAAAGTACCAATATACAGGGTGATCCAAAAGTCCCGCACAACTTTAAAAATTAATAACTCCGCGAATATTTGCGCTAGGGCAATGCGGTAAACACCATTGTGTTCAGGATGCAATGGGATTTTTTATGGCAAATAACGAAAAATTCGAAATTGATTTTAGTTAAAATTTTATTCGCTAGATGGCGCTCTACCAGAATCAGAGATTCAGCGGCCAAAATGTTTGATAAATTGAAAAATATAACAACGGAACCAAGCTTATAAATCGGCTTTTACACGTCATACACTGGTTCTAAAAAAACTGGGGTAGATATTCCTCAATAAAAAGTAATAGGTATAAAAGAGTAATCTAAAAAACAGTAAAAACAAATTCTGAATATATAAATATATCTATTTCATACTGTTTTGTGATATTTATTATTGTTTGTTTTGTTATTATATTTATATTGTTTAGTAAAATTATAAATATACTGGGGGTCGGTGGAAGGCTGGGTAAACCGTTTGGTTTTCGACCACTAGGACCCGGGTTCGATTCCCGCATTGGGCACTTTTTTCTGTTTAAAAAAAAAATGCTCCAATGGCCCCCGATTCTTGCAAAAGTCCAACCCCACCAGCGAGTGCAAGTAACCAAACGGGGCTCTGGCATTTGTAAGTGCAAAGTCGAACTGCTTTTCACATGTGTAGACATGTGGTGCGCTTACAGTAAAAAGCAGTCGCTAACTACCCACCATGATTATCATGGCCTGTACCACGTGTACTAGGGATAAGCAAAAAAAATAAATAATAATAATAATAAATAAATATACTATTCTTATATATTTTCAAAACCATATTATGTATAAAATGAAAAAAAGAAAACATTATATAAACAAAATATAGCGATATAAAAGTAAATTTTTGTTTGCATTTCTCTCCTCAAATTATTTCAACTGCTTTTTTCAACCCCTTCCTTTTTTTGAAATATCAATAATACAATTTTTCTTTATATGTATTAATGTTTTGAAAATATAGCAATCCATATTTAATTCATTAGATAATAAAAAGGCATATATTGGATTTAATAAACGATTTATTTTGCCAATATTTCGGCTGGCTGAACGCCAACCTTTATCGAGGCATTACATTTTTGTATACACAAACTCAGTGCCGCATAGTGTTGTATTTTATTTGATTTCAACTGTGATATTATAAAACTATGCGGCGCTGAGTTTGTGTATACAAAAATCTAATGCCTCGATAAAGGTTGGCGTTCAGTTAGTCGAAATATTGGCAAAATAAATCATTTATTAAATCCAATATATGCTTTTTTATTATCTAATATATGAATGTGTTCATATTAAAATTCGAATGGTAGTGATCCAACATAGTTATAAAATATTTGATCTAAATGGAAGTAACTAAAAGTGCTAACGGAACAAGTAAAGTCACCAATATAATTAGTTTATGTTCAAGCATCTAGAAATATTTTAAGCAAATATAATATTTAATTTTATC
>CP092871.1:28403493-28536100 GCA_030710605.1 Cordylochernes scorpioides | reverse complement strand
TCCAAAAGAGACACTGAGAGAAGCGATATTCAAAGATGGTCTAAGGAAGAAAAGAGAGCTACAAAGTGAAAGCAAACGACGGCATTCCAGCGAAAGAGCAACATTAGTATTCCAGACGATAGTGGAATTGGATTTTTAAGGATTTTGGAAGGATGGAGGCCGCCATTTCCTAATTGGAAGTCGAGGGAGAATATGCAATTTAGTGCCCTGGTGAGAAATTTGTTTACTCCGCTTAGATTTGCACAACTAGAAAAATGCGGTCCAACCGAGGAATGCTTACGTTCAATATGCAATTAGGCGCTATATGTAAATTTATTAAACTTTTACCTTACGACAATGCTGGTTTGAGTAATGGTTCAAACTGTTTTGTTAAAAATCGATTTAACATGATAATTTTCAATGAAAATCCGATTCTTAAACACACAATAACAAAGTTACAAGTTTTTTTTTAAATTATCCCTAGTACACGTGGTACAGGCCATGATAATCATGGTGAGTAGTTAGCGACTGCTTTTACTGTAAGCGCACCACATGTTTACACATGTGAAAAGCAGTTCGACTTCGCACTTACAAATGTGCCAGAGCCCCGTGAAAAAAAGCTATAAGTAATTTTAAGTAATCAAACGGGACTTGGGCCATTTTATAACGCCTGTAGATCTATACACGTGTTTCATAATGTGGTACAGTTACAGTATAAGCAGTCGTAACCTCCTACCTTATTGATGATTACCATGGCTTTTTCCAATGTGTAATTAGCATAAGTATATATATAGCAACAGGCGTTTTTAATTTTACACTTCTCTATAATGGTACAGGCCATGATAATAATGGTGGGTAGAAGTTGGCGACTGCTTTTACTGTAAGTGCACCACATTTCTACACATGTGAAAAGCAGTTCGACTTTGCACTTACAAATGTGCCTTAGCCATGTTTGGCTACTTGCACTCGCTGGTGGGGTTGGACTTTTGCAAGAATCGAGGGCCATTAAAGCATTTTTTTAATAAGAAAAAAGTACTCAATCCGGGATTCGATCCCGGGTTTTAACGGTCGAAAACCAACGGTTTAGACCACCCTTCCACCGACCCCCATAACTATAATACAAATAATTAATATATATGATATATCCTTGATGGCATGTAGGATCAAGGAGGTGCAAGCAGGAGACACAAGATGATCTCTCTTTATTTCGTCTGACTTATATACACGATATAATGATGATAAATAACTAAATAAAACTCAATGACAACAATACTCTGTTGTCAATACACTATAATATGCTTCCATTTTTTCTTTTCAAAAGGCAAACAATAAAACGACGCAGAGATTTGGATGGAATCCAAACCATTTGAAATAGAAGATTGTCGAATAGAAAGGAAGAAAGTGCGAAGCAGCAGCGGGACTTAATAAAATTACGACCGTTGAATGGGGCGCATCCATTGATCCAGCAGCGACATCTTGAGATGACATCGGCTCTTCACCTAATATGTGAATAAATATATAGCCAATATGTAAATAAATATATAGCTAATATGTAAATAAATATATATCCAATATGTGAATGTATAATTAACCATTATGTAAATGAATATATAGTCAATATGTGATTGTATAATTAACCATTATGTAAGTGAATATATAGCCAATATGTAAATAAATAAGTGTTCTTTTTATCTTCCACAACGTAGCCTCTTTATGTAAAACTGAATTAAAATATATTGTTATCATCAGCAAAATATGAACCATCTGGAATTTTGAGTGATTAGAAAGGCCTTCCATTGTTGAATGAGGAAGCCTCATCGTTGAGGAAGCCTCCTGTGCAAGATATATTTATGTAAATAATTATTTATCAGTCAACGTTTATTTCTAAATATCGAGGAGATAAATCAATTCAACCCTTGTTTTCATTTTCCTCTTTGTGATTGACTGTAGTTCATAAAATTATTTCGATATCTCTCAAAATATGATTTCTCTAAATTGCATAAATTCGTATTTAATGTGGCGCGGTATAATGGCCACTATATTCTCCAGATAATTCTGGAAAGTCTCCAAGACATTGAGACTGTCATTTAAGTCAACAGTTGTTGCTTCCTAAGTCACCAGATGCATCAGATACCTTTTACTGCCAGCTTCTATGTAAAAACTACTAACGGAAATGGAGTTTTGTCTTAATCTTTTCAACCCTATATCCGCAGAGCTTATCAATTGATACATCTATTACCGCAATTTTCAATTTTTATGATCTACATCCCTTGTAGATGTTAATCACCGGAAACAGCTGATAAAAGAATGCCATAAAAGTCGCTCACCAAGCTTTACCCGCGACTCACAACGTATAGAAGCAACAAAGACCTCTTTCTTTCAATGCCAAACCATTTATCAGCAATTATTACAAACGACGCCACCAAAACAAGATTTTAAATGTATCTTATCACACACAAAGCCTTTATTAAGACACCAGTCTTATTATAAGGTAAATAAAGCTTCCAGGGTTAAGTTTCTTGTTCAAATTTTTATTTTCAAGCTTTCGGACTTGTCAGTCCTTCTACAGGAGTATCACAATAATAAATTGATGATATATACTATTTTTATATATAAATTAATTTTACCTATTTTAAATATTAATGATATTGAAAGGGGGAGAAAATATGTATTACCTTCTTTGTGTGTTATAAACAATTTTGGAAAATATACGTGCATGGTCTTATACAGATTCTCCTCTCTCATTGCCGACTTGAAATGATATCCTCACGATGGTCAATCACCATCATGTAGTGGAGGAGAAAACGATGAATCTAAGTTCTTTTTCCTACTTACTGCTTTGTAAAAGTAATACAGGGACAGAGCAACCATTCAAATTGATATGGCGCTGGTTAAAATACTTTGTACTGAGGTAAGTTGGCTGTCGTTTACTTTTAAGAAGAACGTCTCTCTTTCTTCGCTAATATACTGGCACTCAAAGATATAATGAGATATTTCAATTTATATTATTTCTTTGCAAAGATGGCATATTGTATCCCCCTCACTAAGAGATAGAGATAAATGGTTGGTATAGTTTTCCTGAAAAAAAAAAACGAATGAAAGGGGTGGGTAGAGGTTAGCGACTGCTTTTACTGTAAGTGCACCACATTTCTACATATGTGAAAAGCAGTTCGACTTTTGCAATGACAAATCTGCCAGAACCCCGTTTGGGTACTTGCACTCGCTGGTTAGATTAGACTTTTGTAAGAGTCAGGGGCCATCAGAGCTTTTTTTTTTTTTATTTATAAAAAAGTGCCCAATGCGGGTTTCGATCCCGGGTCGTAGCGGTCAAAACCAACGGACCATCCTTTCACAGATCCCCCTTACGAATGGAGAGTATTCTCTGTAAATAATATTAACTAAATTATCTGCAGAACGACGTTTGACAATTTTACCGCAATCGTTTCTTTTGAACGAAAAATCGTTTTTTTTTTAAGGAAGGTGTCTATCCCTGGACACTTTATTTCATCATTACTCTTCACAATTCATCCTTTCATACTTCATCCCTAAGGATAGAAATAGTCATTATTTCTCCTTAAAATAAATTACGATTTTTCGTTCAAAAGAAAAATATGTAGTACAATTGTGTCAAACGTCATTTTACAATCATAAGCCGCATTATATTGTATTATAAATTATCTGTACAATAGGTTAAAGAAAAATGAAGTTTTGTGAAATCATTAATATCTTACAAGATATAGCCATCTCGGTTGCTAGCAGAATAGCAAGATATTTATTTATGAGGGCTATAGAAGAAAAAACCCAAACGTTCCAATATTTTCCACCCTTTTTCTCCATCTGAAATTATATTTGCATACATATTAAATATATACGACCCTGAAGATGTCAAATAATATGCAAATATTCCACGATTGTGCTGAGGTAAATTATTTTACAGAGATGGAGTGAAAAATCTTCCATGAAATGTCGAATTTGATCTGCGAACCTATTTAAATTCGCCTTCAATGGAAAAATCTCTGGGGATATGCAATTTAATCTTCCTTGAACAGATGAAAGTCAAATTCATTTTTTTTATTGGAACTGCATATATAGATGATAAAAAAATGATGCAAAGGATTCATTCCTTTTCGTAAATTCACGACAAAATACTTTTAAATTTAAAATTTCAAACCATCTAAATTTTAATAATTAACTGAAATATCCATAGAATGGAGTATTAATTAACATTTGTTTGTACTAACATTGATACGATAAGGAATGGTGGGTAATATTTTCAGATATAACGATAGGAAATTAGTTCTGTGATAAATAGACACTTCAGCCAGTTCGAGTTTTTTATTTTCTCAACGTTTCGACAAAATTATGTTGTCTTCGTGAACCACATGTCTACATATGTGAAAATCACATGCACTTACAAATGTGCCAGAGCCCCGTTTGGTTACTTACACCGGCTGGTGGGTTTGGACCTTTGTAAGAATCAGGAGCCATTGGAGCATTATTAAAAATATTATTCATAGAACAGTTCCCAATACGGGATTCTTTCCCAGGTCGTAGCGGTCATAAACCAACGGTTCAGACCATCCTTCCACAGACCCTACTTAAGAATGGAGTATTCTATTTCATTAATCTTAACTAAATTATCTGTAGAAGGACGTTTGACAATTTTACCTCTTAATTTTTATTTTGAACAAAAAAAAACGTAATTTATTTTAAGGAAGGGGGAATTGGGTACCAGGTGAAGAAACAAATAAAAATAAAGCATTTGGCAAGGCGTTAAAATTTGTTCTTTACAATAATCAAGACCGATTTAAGTCCCGAGGTATTCAAGATGGCAAGTCAACTAGAGAAGACAATGATTGAACAATTTTTAACGCCTTGCCAAATGCTTTATTTTTATTTGTTTTTCCTAAGAAAACAAAATATTTTTGTCAAAACGTTGAGAAAATAAAAAACTCTAACTGGCCGAAGTGTCTTTTTTTTATGGAAATATGAATGCTGGCCAGGCAAGCTCTATATTTACGATAGGAAATTAGTTAAAAAGATTAGAATTAATTTTGTTATATACTGTTTATCTAAGATCTCCTTTCCCTAGAAAATTGTGATTTTTTTTGTTTTGCTTATTCCTAGTATAGGTGGTACATGCCATGGTAATCATGGTGGATAGAAGAAGGCAACCTCTTTTAGTGTAAATGCACCCTTTTAGTGTAAAAGCAGTTCGACTTTGCACTTACAAATGTGCCCCTAAATTATAAAATTATATTAGCTAATATGTGTGTGTGTAAATAATAATGAACACTTTCACGATCAGGTTATATAAATGAAAGCTACCAAAGAACCAAACTTGACGGTTAACGATGATAGTACAAGTATGACATTTGACAATTCCTTCACATATGAGTGTAGACTCATGGACAAAACTTAAGGAAGTGGAAAGTCTTTGATCTGTCCCTTTTTTTTTTTTTTTTTAAGGAGACAAGAGGTAATTTTGTTCACACTTGGTTATCTCGTGTATCTTCAATAAAGGTCATTGTGTATCAAATAGCTTTCAGAGTTATTGTATCTGAATCCTGATGTACATACTAGAAGCTAATAGATATGTTTTTTTTATTATTATTTTGATTTATGCGTTCCAAAAACCAGGATTAATTCTGTAAATATTTATCTTTAATATTTAAAAAGATTTAAGAAACAATGTATGAAATAAATATACGTAAGATATGTCTATATTGGGATAATTGCAATGAAATTAAAATATAAATAAATTACTTCTTAAATAGGCGTAATTATTTTATCTATTGATCTAGTCTAAAGAACGAGGTATCGTCTGTTGGACGCCCCAGGAAATGGCGGGCTGCGCATGCGCAGACAATAGCGGGCAACAGTACGTCTGTTCAAGCTGAAACAAGTTTGGAATTGTTCCAGGTTCCTTTTATCCTTTATTAAAATTTATTAAATTTATTTTTAAATATATATAAAAATGTGGTAAAATAGATTAGCATATTTTAAACAATAGCTATTTGTTTTTTAAATATTTGCCTTTTTATTTTTTCGCTGTTTTTGGCCTATATTTATTGAAATGAAATTGAATTAAAATATATATCTTAATTTTTACATTGTTTCGCAAAAATATCAATAGAGATATAAAGAAAAATAATCTAGTTTATAATTCTTTCATATTTCTCAAATAAAATTTAGACCATTTTTAATGTCAAAATATTTTAATACGAAATACAATATTTTTTGAAAGGCAATAAGAATACAATTATTTTTTAAATTCAGATTAAATTTATTTATAATCAATTATATGATTTTAAGCAATCATTTCCAATTATATTAAAAACGAATTTAGTAGCAATTATATTTTAAATGTATTCCATTTAACTAAAAAGACAGGCCAATTATTAAAGGTAAAAAAATATAATAAGGTAAATTGTAAGAGCAATGCTAAAACACCTTAAAATTTATGTCTTTAAATTTATACAGAATTCATCTGGCATTATTTTAAAAATCCATTTAAGTAGCGTTTCAGAAAAAAAAGTGTAGAAATTTCTAGAGTTCGTGGGCCTCTCTCTGTGATACTCTTCTAATTATATTTAAATTTATTCGGCAACGCCCGCTTCAATTTTTTTCTTTTCTTGCCTTTAGTTTATAATTTTAACTTTTTATTACTATAAGCGTTAGGAAATATATATATTCATCCATGTAATTTTAAGACCAATTTCCATTTATAAATTTGAAAAAAATTCTGAATTTTTTGTAGATAAAATTGAAAAATTTTAATATTGAGTCATTAAATATATTAAACCTGGAAATATGTGTAATTTATATTTAGTATATTACGAAATTTATATTATACCTTTTCTATATTATTAGAAATATTCGATTTAAAAAATAAAATTGTGCTTTTGATCAAACATATTCAATATACTTGTAACGTTTCCTATTTAGAGAAATAAGGGATAGTCACAATACACTTTGTGTTTTACTATTTAATTACAACAAGGTTAACTGTAATATATAAACAAAACTTATGTAAAATTAGAGAAAGAAAGAAAGTACAGTGTTGCCGACTGCCTAACTATGAAGAAAAATCAAAGAATAATTAAATATTTTACATAAATAAATACAAAGCATGTTACAATGCAATATATATATATACTTTCTATTGTAACATGCTTTGTATTTATTTATGTGAATATTTAAATATTCTTTGATTTTTCTTCATAGATAGGTAGTCGGCAACACTGTAATTTCTTTTCTTTTTCTCTAATTTTTCCATAAGTTTTGTTTATATATTAGGGTTAACCTTGTTGTAATTTAATTAAATATTAAACGCAAATTATTGTGACTATCCCTTATTTATATATTATCAAAAGAACAAAATTGTGAGACGAAGAGTTTCTTCTAGGGATTTTTATTCAGCCGAAATTTCGAGCATTTTTGTTTTTCTACAGGAAGGGCGGAAATATTCGAAAGCTCGGCTGAAAAAAAAAAAAATACGCCAAAAGAAACTTCGTCTCACACGATTTTATTCTTTTGGTAATATAATGCCCCAGGTGTTTATCGTACGTGTGATTAGAAAACATACCCCCAAACTCATAATATAAACTTAAGAAAGTGAGTTAGTTAAGGAACTTAAGGGGTCTCTCTTTGATGTTGCCAAGGTCTGAATTTTAAAGATATTTGGTTATCTTGCCTTCAATAAAGGTCACTGTGCATCAAATATCTTTCAGAGTTATTGTCTGAATCCCGATATAGATACTAAAAGGTACAACTTCCTTAAGTTCTAATGAGAAAAGTGTGGGTGGCCTGGAATTCTAGGCGGAGTCAGATAACAAATTATTTATTGTAAAATAAACCTTTAATTACATTTATTTAATACAAATTATCAGAAGGGGTTGCATTGTTGTATTATTACATGTTGAAGTTATTTTTTATGTATGTGTGTGTGGTCAAATATCAATTCTAGATTATATAATGTTAGACATATGTGCTTGATATATTATAGATAAATATTTACATTTCATATTATTTATGATTTATATTTAGAATGATGTATAATTATTTTATTATATTGATATGGCAACAATTAATATGATATTAATGTTAATTTATATAATTTTAATAAAGTATATTTTATAAGCATTATATATTTATAAGATGAATAATTTTAATATATGAATTGAATAGTTATTAGACAAATTAAAACTTATAATGAAAATAGGAAAGTTAATATTTGGGAGCCGCTACAAAAGAAATTCTCGATTTTTATTTTTGAAGCAGATTATGAAGATTTGATCCTTGTGGATCCTATGAAATAAAGTCCGCCCTAAACTGACGAGGGCCATTAGCCTGAAACCATGGTCTCTATGTGGACGCTTCTCAGTTTGCTAAAGCTGGTGTTGTGGCTTTGTCACCGACCTGATTCAGCTAGTTTGCGGAGACGGGTCAATAAACGAGGCTTAGTTTGAGCGTCTATTTTGCCGGGAGGAGCGATCTTTATAAATAGATATATTTAGCGCTGTGACTCAAAAATGAATTGTAAAATACTATTTATAGGATACATATAGATGGCATTTCTAAATTGGTTACAGGCACTTTCGTGTAAAATGGTAATACGAGTATTAGGTGAAAGGTATTAACGAATAATAATTTTAGTAAAGGAGAGAAATTTGGTCCGTGTATTGTAAGGTGCAGTAACAAGAAGGTAACGTCTTGGCATCGTAGAAGAACCCACGGCAGCTGATTGGCTGGCGCAATGCCCTAGGAATCCACTGGGGAGCAGTTAACTAGGGGAGGGTTTCGATCCCCCACATGAAGCCCATTTATTATCATCAGTATCTCATCCGTGGTGGCTCATCTGTTAATTATAACCATCAAACTTCCTCAAACTGTGGCGTTCTCCAGAGGTTCTGCTATTCTTCGAACATCTCGTTGGAGTTCATATGATTTTCTTCATCATTAAGATAAAATAATATAAAGATTGAATTTCATGTTGAGATTGATCCATTGTCGTGCCGGCACCATAAACCCAGTCCACTGTTCTCCAGGATAGGAGTGGTCGGCCTTACCAAGAAGTAAATGTCACTTCGCTAATGAGAGATGCTTCCAGGCAATCTGATCACTATCGAGAGTAACAATTTGCTCTACTGTGATCATTAGGACTTTTCTGAAATATAATGTCAAATAGTTTAAACAACGCCAACAAAATATAAGTTACAGCTTTATGTGTGGTCTCGTTGAACGTCAACAACAGATTCTTTTGGTCTTGTTGCACATCAAGTCTACAACTTCCTGTGGTTTTGTAGCGCGTCAAATCTACAACTTGCTGTGGTCGTGTTGCAGGGTCAAGTTAAAAACATCATGTGGTCTTGTTGCACGTCGAATCAACAACATATTGTGGTTTTAAAACGACATTTGAAAACCATCCCGCATGTGTTTCTTTTCAACGAAAAATCAAAATTTATCCCAAGGAGAAACAACGATTATTTCCAACCTTATGGATGAGGTATGAGAGGATGAATTGTGAAGAGTAATGATAAACGGAAAAATAAAGTGTCCAGGTATGGGAATCGAATCAACAGTCTTCCGCTTACCGGGCAGATGCCATGTCCACTAGGCTACCCTAGACATATTTTTCCGTTCGTAAATTGTGGTTTTGTTGCACGTCCATACAACAACAACCAGTTCGGCCCGACGAACTAATGGACTATGAAATAGGAAACAGCCTTTAGAACATCGGCATCTTATATCAACAGATGATAACCAACCACCTCCCGTTTAGGGCACTAGGACATGCATTAGCAGAAAGTAACCAAACAGTCTCGAGCTGTCGTTAAATGGCATCAGTAAAAGTGAATTCTGAGAGTGATTAGAAGAAATGCAGACCTCAGTAATTATTTCCGTTTCCTGTGAGTAGAGTTCCGCAAAACTGACTCATCCTTGTTTGTGCCATGCCAAAGGATCTTTGACAGCACATCCCCGTTGAGATTTAGTGGTTGAATATTTCCTATTCTCTTTATTATATCTTGTATGAATACTTCTTATTGTTAGTTGCTTTCAGCCATAGGCGATATGCTGACAAAGTTGGAAAAATTCTAATTCCACAGAATACTCTACACCAAATTTAATACAAATGCAACCATCTCTCTCTACCCAGGCGTCGGCCTCCATCCCGATGCAATGAAATTGACCAGCGTGGCGAAGGCTACCATCTAGAAGTACCTTGTGTAAGTGGTTTTTGGTCGCAATGGTTACAGCCTTCTCCACGCTGACGAGCGCCAACAGCGCGAAACGCGTTCGTAGATGGCTTTTCTTGATTTATCAAGAAATTGGGTTGGCCAAATATCTCGGAGTAAGCTAAATAAACGTTTAGTTTATTTTTACTCCACTAGATGGCGCTCTTCCATCTAAAAAGCACATGTGCTTGTGGTCAGGAGATGCCTTCTTTATTTTTAATATCAACACCTGACCCACTTATCTTTTATTTTTTCTATTGTTTTTTTCATATATGTATATATATGGAAAATTTGCCGGAAGGAAATTGATCCATAGAAGCACAGGGCGTCTCTCCCGTCAAAACGAGGGCCATTAGCCCGAAACCATGGGCTAATGTCAGTTTGCCAAAGCTGGTGTTGTGGCTTTGTCACCGACCCGAGGCCGCTAGTTGCGGCGACGGTCAATAGATGGCGTCAGGTTTTGACGTTTATTTTGACGGGAGAGGCGACCTGTCCTTCTATATTAATATATATAGTCACGACCGTCTTTCCTCATCGGCCGGCCGCCTCTGTCACGGATGCGCACGCACAGGGAGGTCACGTGCTCGCCGGCTCCCTCGAGCCGGATTTGAACCAGCGACCTAAGGATCACCGTTCTAACATCTACAGTCGGGTAAAACACGGGCATTGCCCGGGTCATTCGGCTAGTATATGTATATTTATCAATTATTTTTTATATATATTTACTATATTTATCAATATTTAATCTTATTTATTCAATTTTATGAATAACCTTATATGAACGATGTAGTACAGTAGTTTCAATCTCTACCCAAAGTTATATGGTTCATCGGGTTTTGCGACTAGTAAGTATCAGCCAAGCTGAGAAAACAGCTAACTAAACTTGTATCGATGTTAAAAACATTGGGACACTAATTAATTAATCCGTACCCTAATTAGACCTAGGCAGTTCCTTAAAGGAACTTCTAATTAGGTATAATTATAATGAGTCTTGTTAATCCTTTTTGTAAATTGGGAGCTGTGACCATCTAATAAGGACAATAATCAATAACTTCAACTAGATCGTCCTGGCTGAAATATAGATCGGTTGTCCCCACAATGGAAAACTTCTACAGGGATAGTGGAAGAGTGGTACAACAAACGACCCGGGATCGAAAGCCACTTTGAACTCTTTTTTTCAGCTTCAATAGCCTCGACTCTTCTACAACTCCAACTCCTTCAGTGAGTGCAAGTAACCAATTACAAGAGTGCAAACTGTTTTCTATATCAAAATTCGAAACTATTATAGACCTTTTTTAGAAATAGGAGATCATATATCGCCGCAACTCTTTTTATTAACGCGATTAAAGGAAGCTTTCGGGCAAGCCCTTCTTCAGCTAACTATAGTGTACACTATAGTTAGCTGAAGAAGGGCTTGCCCGAAAGCTTCCTTTAATCGCGTTAATAAAAAGAGTTGCGGCGATATATGATCTCTTATTTCTAAATTGTCGAAATCCGCAATCCGTTTACCATGAATATTATAGACCTGTATGATTCTTTTTAAAATAAACAATTTCTACTGCCCTTACTGCAATGGAAAAATGGAAAAAGAATCATACGCATCTATAATAGTATCGAATTTTGATAACAGATGGCGCGCTAGTGCATCATAATTGTTTTCTATATTTATAGCCATTCGGTGCACTTACAGTAAAAGACAGTCGCTAACTATCCTCCATTTCTATCATGGTCTAGACCACGTGTACCTTGGATAGGTCTAAGCAAAGTGTGCAAGGTTGTGAAACAAACTACAAGTATGTAAGCTATACTTATATAAGAACAGAGAGCAAGAATATGATAAAGGTTCTGTCATATAATGTAATGCTTCTAAGTCGTTACTGCCACCTGTAGGAATAAAAATTAACTAAATGTTGACTATTCTATTCCCGTATTAAAATATTTGTCTTCAATCTCTTATTATGATTCAAGAAAGGCAAACAGCATATTGTTTTCAGGCTCATACCTTTCGTCATTGTAGGCTGTGTGTGCCTTAATTGCACTTTGAAAATAGGCGGAATATTATAAATCTCTGTACTTGTGTGTGTGTGGTTCTCTCAATATGAGAATAATTTGTTAGAAGTTCGACTCAAAGATCTATTATTATCATATCAGCGACCTCTATTGCTAAATCGATTATGGATAAATGTTGGCCAAACCTTTGGGTTGGGGTCACTATTGATGGCAACATGTCCTCCTATTCCATTTGTTATTATTGCAGAATATATAAAGTTTTCCCAAAATTTCGTGTTTTTCTCAAAACGTTTTTCTTATTACTTGGCAAATAATATTATTACGGCGAATACATAATAATACATAATACAAAGATATTATATTTATATGGACCAGAGCAACAGCTTTACACACCCAAGATAGTGGGCATTGCTGCAGCTGTGATAGAGATACATGGGGACATCCGAGGCTCTTCTTTGGACACGACAACAACAAAGATATTATACATAACGGCGAATGATATTAATGTTTCAATTTTTTACAAGTGTTTACGAACTTTTGAGATAACATTGTAAGAACTCAATAAATGATTTTCAATTTTCAAAATTAGAAATTTAAAAGTTGTATCAATATTCTATGATAAATCTGTGGTTCTATGGTTGATATAGGATCCTCTTCTTGCAGCTTTTACGTTCGACATTTCTCTAGGGATGATAGGGGAAAGAATTGCTCTGCTAACAAGTGTGGGGTAGGTTAGGGACCATCTATGGTAGAATGTCGGTATCCTTAGAGACCCTACAGTAATGGAAAATCAATGGTGTCACAACAAAAACAAAGAACGTCACAATAAAAAGACACAATAATCTAATAGAGCTCTGAACTGCTTTTTGCCTTCAACACAATTCCCTTCGTCTATCCTCTCTGAATAAAACATTCCTTTCTCTGAATAGAAATCTTATTTTTTGACCACGGATTTTAAAATCGTTTTAACACTTTTTAAATGTCTTAACAAATAGTTTTGAATTTCTCTTTCATTTAGATATTATTTTCAGTTTATTTGCTTGTTTTTTGGGTGGTTTGCTTATTTATCTTTTTGTGGCTTCACAAAGAAAAAAAAATCTCCATTTTTTTCTTTCTCCATTTTCTCTCTATTCTTCTAAGATGAAGAAAAAAAAGGAAATGAGAACATCGGCAGTTATTTGTCTCCGAATTAGGGTATCTTTCTTGGTTAATATGAAAAACATTCCTTATTTAAATGTAAATGTTTTCTTAATATTCGGAAAGATAAAAACTTAAATATATAATAGAATTAGATGTAAAAAAATATGTTTATACATTATTTATGTTGTAAATATGCAGGAAGATGATATTCGTAGATTTAACACTACTTTAATATATATATATATATCTCCATCCCATATTATACTAATTTCTTTGAACATATTCCCCATGTAACCATGTATTTACTTGTAAACCCCGTTTTGTAAAGTATATAGCACTATATCATTTTAATTATGCAACTATATAATAGGTTAATATGTAAATAGGTGAAAATGGTAGGCCCTCATTTCAACGATATTCTATGGTGGTGGTGTCTTGTCCATGGAGCAGATCGGTCCATGCATCCTGATTACAATACCGGCCAACTGAGTTGCCTTATCCACATGGATGTCTTCTTCTACCATAATGGCACCCCTTCCTTTTCACCATATTCTATAATCCACATTTCAAAAATGTACTTATAGGTTACTGATATCCTAACCTCTACAGCCCAAGTATAAATTTAGAAATTTAACTGCACAATAACTCAGAACTTTTAAGAATTTCGTTGATATGTAAAAACAAAAGGTTAAATATACAACAACAAGAGCAGCTTTATTAGGATATTTCCGTCCTGTAAGGACTCGCCATACATCATTTTCATGGAGAAAAGGAAAAAAAATAAACATAAACAAAGGAGAAAAGGGAAAATGAAAAGGAAATCAAAGTATCCAACATAACTATGGAAATTAACTATGGATGAAAATTGTTCTGTAATTTTAGTTCTTAGAGATTACCTTGTTCTCTAAGGCTTTATGAAAGTTAAACAATTCTATCGTTATATATTTTTTCTCGGACATTATTCAGATTAGCAGAACTGAGTTCACGTAGACTTGGATAATATTCTTTAAGATCTTATTCCGTTCCTCGTTGACAATAGTGCATTCAGAGATGTAGTGGGTCATTTCTTCTATGCTTTCAGTTTTGCAGAATTTACAAATTACATCTTTCTTTCAAAAAAAAGGTTAAATATAATGGTATAAGTGTTTGTATGCCAAACGAGCAATGTCCGTAGAACACGCAGAAGATGCTCCCTGCGGGTAATTAGCCTGGCTGCTCCAATTAGATCGATTTTCCTCCACCTCCAGATTTGCATAAGCGGAATGAATTCTGGCGTGATACAGGAGGTAATTAAGTGAAAGAACGGCACGCCACCTTTGCTGCCGCATACCGACAGAAGAGCAATCAGAAGAGAATATCATCAAATTATTAAAATATAAAAAAAGTTAACAACCATCTCTATCAATAACGAAAGGCTTAATGACAAAAAGAATTTCTAAAATCCTTTTTACCTCTTAAAATTAATAACGGAAAGCCATACATATTATATTCTAACTATTAAAAGGCGTATGATTCTTTTTAAAAATGAACAATATCAATAAACAAAAATATAATTTATATAATAAAAGACAAATTGATATTTGTGGAAGAGCGATTGCTCGAAGCATTTTATATATTTATAAATGTATGTAATTCTGCTATCCTCAAAGCTTATGTCCATAGTTTTTCTAAAATACCCATTCCAAGAATCTAGCATCAGTATCACTATAAAGGAATATCGAAAAATGCAATATAACAGCGGTATGGTAGATTAAACTGTCGAAACCGCTGGGAAGGTACACCACTGATCAGCCAGGCCCTCCCATTAATTTTTTCATTGCAGTAAGGGCAGTAGAAATTGTTTATTTCAAAAAAGAATCATACGCGTCTATAATAGTTTCGAATTTTGATAACAGATGGCGCGCTAATGCATCCTACATATTTTATGAAAATGCTATTTATTGGTAGCTTTATTGTTTTTAAATATTGGCTATTATATTAAAATGTGTAATTCGATTAAATCATGAATCAAAAGATCCTATAAAAGATTAAAATTTTGATATAATCTTGTACATTAAACTGGCAAGCTTCAAACTAAACCCTTCAATAAAACTTTCATTGAAGCTTTCCAGTTTACAATAATGAAATGCATTGCCATTATAATCTGTTTTTATCTTTTGATTACTATTTTCTATAGAGAATTGAGCTATTTTTAATATTGTATCAAAGTATTTATTATTTTACTAACAGAGTATCATTTTTAATGTTTATATTTTGTTACTCTGTAAACTTCCCTCATTTACTTATCTTTTGTTTATCATTCATAGTTTGTTTTTGTCTTAAATAAATTGCTGGGTCATCTCGAAATTGTTCTTTCCAAATTTTCCACGTGTAATATTAACTATACAGTGGTTATTCTCTACCATTGAATATCTACATATTCTATTGTTGTTTTTCTAATGACATAGACAACCGCTTTGGAAATATGTTTTGTATGAACGTATGCTTTATCTTCGCAATAAACTAGGACAAATACAAATAGAGGCCTATATAAAGGTAAGGAATGCGTTAAAAAAAGATTCTAATAAAAGAAACAACCGGCTTTATGATTCAGGAAGAGTGAAGGCAATCAAGCTAGATGGAAGTACTGTAAGACACCAGCTGTCATCACTTATCGAGATTCTGTCTAAGGAGCGCCATCTGGCGGTGATGTGATGTCTGGAAAGAAAAGATTTGATGGACTTCTCACATTGGATCTCACACCCACGCTCTGATTGTCTGCTGAGATGAAGAAATGCCATTGGACAGCTTGCGTTGTTTCTCTTTCGATATACATTTAGGGATTCAAGTTCAATCTCTAATAATCCCCCTCCAGAATATATTGATATGTGAGTGGAATTGATTTTATTTATTATTATATATATATATATAGGATAATTCATAGGTTTTTTATATTTGACTATCATCAGTAATATACACCCATACCTCGCTTTGCGTCGGAGTTACGTTCCAAAAAAACATGACGCAAAGTGAAAATATGTGAAGGCGCAATCAAACACAAAGGTGTTGCCATATTATAGGGAAAAAAAATCAAAAAAAAAATTAAAGACTCGAATCTAAAACAACGCAACTTCGCAAATCTAACGACGCACAGTGAAAATCAGTAAAAATTAAGCAGCGACGCAACTTCGAAAAAAAAAACGCAAAACGAAACGACGCAAAGCGAGGTATTGGTGTATATAATAAATATATACAAACCTCTAAAACATTTTTAAAAAGAAGAGATTACTATATATATATTTATATCAAAAGAGGCAACTCTCCCCTTAATTATACATCATAACAATGTGCTTGTCCATCTCCGTGGTAAAAGAAATTACAAGTAATGATGAAGAATGAGCTAACACCAGTTTTGTCAAATTTAGACAAATTAATTTAAAGTACCTCTCAATATAGTCATCATGAAATAATCACAGGTGGTATACATTCAAGTCATGATATTCATGGTTGTTTGTGTTGTAAACGCTCTACGTGTCTTCGCATTACGAATCTGCACTTCCAAGTTATCAAACTTCAAATAGCTGAGAGGATTCACAGGTGAGGTAGGGCTTGTAGAAATATAGATGGGGACAACTCGGACCTTGTTGAAGGACATCCTAGAAGCAATGGCCACCCAGACCTTTCGGTCCATAAACCGGCATGCGAAAGCATGCCCTCTGTTGAAGGACAGACCTTGGTCTTGTTGGAGGACATCCCTGGAGCAGTAATGACTACCCAGACCTCGAAGGTCCACAAGCCGTTGGAGGACAGACCACTATACTTTAATCCACTATCACTTTGTTCCTCTAAATAACATATATAGTAAGTTTGAACAAGGTTTCAGAGAAGAGGACCGCCAAGCAACTACCAATCTCCTTTATAGCTCCTTTAAATAACATATATATAGTAATGAAATAAAGGCATCTCCTTATCGTGCAACTGAAAGTTGCTGATGGCTTGCTCCATCTATCGGAATAAATATCAACTATTCTCGTTGATTTTTAATTATTCCAGAATTGGCCAAATACCCATTCTTGATTATCAAGCCATCAGCAACTTTCAGTTGCACGATAAGGAGATGCCTTTTTTAATAATGTATGCACCTTATCCAAGTACAATGTCACATTTGTACTATTTTTTCATATATATAGTAAGTTTGCCACAAGGTTTCAGAGAAGAGGACCGCCAAACAACTACCAATCTCCTTTATTACTCTCCTAAATAACATATATGTAGTAAGTTTGCCACAAAGTTTCAGAGAAGAAGACCGCCAAGCTCCCACCCCGCTGTGCCAGCTGTCCTTACCATTAAAACAATACCATGCAAATAAACAAGATGTCGCCGCGTTGTTTTTGCCTCTGAGAAATGTGACGAAATTAGCATAGAGAGCTAATTAGCTATGAAGATAACGAGGTAAAATTAATTCCTGGGCCGCACCGCGCCTAATTGGATCTTCAAAGGTGCCGTTAGTCTCTTAGCTAGCTGGTGATTGGCTGTAGCACCTATACCACTTCACTTTATAACTGGCTGATTATTCATTGTTTCATCCTGTGAGACGGATCTATCCTCTAATGTTCCTCTTTTTTTTTTTTGTACAGGTTATGATAATCACGTCTATTTTAGATATCTATACTTATAGAAGTAGCTCGACTTTTAAACTACAAGATGCCAGTGTCCAGTTTGGTTGGTTATATGCAATGTTGAGGTTGATCATGAGAAATTAGAGAAAAATGTGAAAGATATTATTTATTGAACTGAATTAACGGTGAGTTTATCCTTTAGATTGTTTGACAGCTTCGATGATAATTTTACCATCGCAGTAAGGACAGTAGAAGTTTTATTTATTTGTGAAAAGAAACATTCGCGTCTTTTCATTTGTTAAATATCAATGATAATGTTTATTCCATCTTTTTTTATCTTCTAATGATGTCATCTTATGATGGCTTTAACTGTCACCAGAACTGTCTTAGGAATGGCAATATGGTCGTTTTCAGATACCTTCTCAGTATCTCAGTGGTGTAATACCATTAAAACTGTACTCTCGATTAAAAAAATGTGAGGAACTTGAAATCTGCAAATCGATTATTTCATACCACACTTTAACCAATTTACCAATGAGGTTGTATTCAAGCAACAACAACAACAGCCAACAAGATATTTGTACGAGAGTCCTCCCTTCCTACTCTGTAATGTAATACCATTAAAACTGCTATTAATTTAAAAAATATATTAATAAAATGTGAGGAACTCGAAATCTGCAAATCGATTATTTCATACCACACTTTAACCAATTTACCAATGAAATTGTATTTAAGCAACAACAGTAACAACCAACAAGATTTAAGTACGAAAGGTCTCCCTCCCTACTCTGTAGTGTAATACCATTAAAATTGTGCACTCGATAAAAAATATTAATAAAATGTGGGGAACCCGAAATCTGCACATCGATTAATTCATACCGAAGTCACACTTTAACCAATTTACCAATGAAATTGTATTTAAGCAACAACAGCAACAACCAACAAGATATGTGTACGAAAGGTCTCCCTCCCTACTCTGTAGTGTAATACCATTAAAATTGTGCACTCGATAAAAAAATATTAATAAAATGTGGTGAACCCGAAATCTGCACATCGATTAATTCATACCACACTCTAACCAATTTACCAATGAGGTTGTATTTAAGCAACAAGCCCCAGTACGAGGGGCCTCCCCACCTTCCCCACAGAGTGGCTCCCCAGGGTCCTATCGACCTGCCCAACCACAATCGGAAAATTGAACAAGTCCCGACCGCCCAGCCAGGATATGTGAACCTCTTCGATTCTGTTTTCTTCCTTAGTTTCTTCAAGAAAGAGGGGGAATATTTGATATATCAGCAGTCTCTCACCGTTTAGTAAGTTCCTTATAATAAATGGTTATATATATCATATCACCATAGTGGTATCATCCAGGAAAACTATGGTTGATAAATTTGAACGCTAATTTTTAGAATCCTAAAACTATTCTTCATTTCATTGAAATTTCTTTTGACAAAAGGTATTTTTAATCATAATGATATATTAATTATATTCAATAAAATAATCCTTGTATCAATATTGGGTAAAATATATCATTCCTCCAGGGAAAATTATATTTTCCAAAAACCTTTTTAATCTCTAGTTTTCGAACACGGACGCCCTTCTACAGGACAAAACGTGGTATGTTTTCTGGAAGCTTGATATATTTTACTCAATATTTATTATATGTTTATTTTTTGGATATGAAGTATTTGGTACTATATTTTGTTATCAAATGTGTTTATCATTTGAAAGTAAAGGGAGTAATTTGAATATCCTATAATTCTAGGTATGAAAAATCAGCAAATCTATTGTTTCATAAGTTATTCGCCATATGTTGTGTACAGCTAAATATCGTAATCTCTAATTTAAGGTATTTTTCTACTTGAAGGCCCTTTCTATAACTTCTTCAGTCATCTATATAACTGAATACTATGTATATAAATATATATTTATGTGAATGAAAGACAATTCGCGCTGAAGGAAGAGTTTCTTTTATATATAATGGCAATATAAGTTTTCAGACTCAACAGCCCTTCGACAGGTATACTATGCAGTTATGTAGTTATACCTGTCAAAGGGCTGTTACACCAGAAAGCTTGTATTGCCGTTATATATAAAAGAAACTCTTCCCTCAGCAAATTGTTTTCTATTTATGGTTTTACCGTTGGGATTATAGTATTAACAAATATATTTCTAGAGAAGAATTCGCCTGACATCATTTTGAAGAAGGAATAAAAGTAAATTTTTATTCCTTCTTAAAAATATATTTCTATAATTATTTAATATGCTTATAATGTCTCAAGGCATCTTTGTGCTGTGAGCTTATGTAAGCTAGATTACTTCTAATTACTTCTGGCTTCCTGTCAAGTAAGGACGTCTGAATACACATACTCCAACCATCTAAATAGGTGCATTCTTTGCCCATTTTATTGATATTTGGCTCTGTAAGGGAACCTTTGTCTTCTAAAGATGACCGAGTAAGATTAAAAAAGAGATCTCTGTGTAGGTCAGTCGGCTTGACCAGCATACTGATCACCTAGTGACAATATCTTTCGCGAGATGGTCTCAAAAAATAAGCCTGGCTTTGTCACCAACCCTGTCCATTGTCACAACGGCTTTCCAATTAATGCAGCGAGGAACCAATCATTTGCATCCATTCGGGTAATGAGGTTGGAAATTCATTAGACAGGGCCTGGGACAAATAATACGTTAGTGACAATTCCATTCCCCCGCAGATATAGCGTCTAGTTAAAATTTCAATTATGGAAATTACTAGTTAGTATATTTTAACTAACAATTGGGTATTCAGAGAGAGAGAGAGAGAGAGAGAGAGAGTAGAATAAAATTAACGCACTGAATTATCTTTGAATTGTTAAATTGAAGCAAAGTAGAAAATCTGAGTGCCGTATAAATTCAATAGCGATATTTTAAAATGGATTTAGCTAATGTGACGTATTTTGATGAACAGTATGGAAAATTTATAGCTACTTGTTGTTTGAAAATGTGACAGGCTGTTTAATATGGATATTGGGAATGTAGTTTTTGCGCGCGCGCGCGCTATATTTGATTTTTTATAAACGTTTGAAGAGCTAAAGTGTGTACCTGCATCTAGTAAAGGTCATAGGACTAAAAAATTGAGGGAATTTCTCATGAATATTTTGTTTGATGAGTTGAACTTTTATTTTTAAGATAGTGAATGGTTGTAATCTGGAATGAGTGTGGGACTTACCTTTTTTAAGGAATCCGTGTCGAACAAGCTGAGCCTGGACAAGTAGCCGCGGCAGAAGGAGGCAGAAGGCAATGCAGAGATGGAGGAAGGGTGCGGTCGGGCCGCCATGTTGCCATATTGCCTTCAGCAGGCGGGGCAGAGATGCCGTGGGTCTGCGGGACACAGAAGCCTCGGGACGGGCGGGCAAAAGCTTGCGGCCGTCGTTGGCGCGGTTGGAGACCCGCAGTAGCGCGGCCACCAAGAAGAATGGTACCATCACGACGGCCGCGCCCACGAAGCCTACGTAGGCATTGAGCTCCAGGTAGGGCTGGTGCGGAGAGAGCCAGGGTAGGGCCACGTAGCGGGTGAACTGCTGGATGCTACGGGCCAGGATGTAGACCTGTAGAGCCAGCGTGGAGGTACAGTACCACACGGACCACAGGCTGTTGATGTGCGGGCAGCCTCCGCTGGTCTTAGTGTCGCCCCTGCTTGGAGATGTCATGGCATGGCACCTACACCACACAGAACGCTCTAACATCAACCCCTCATCCATATCATCACACACACAAAACCTTTATTGACACACACACCAATCATATATAAATTCTCCTCTCTCATTGCCAGCTTGCAACGATTTCCTCACGATGATCAATCACCATCTTGCAGTGTGGAAGAGAAAACGATAAATACAAGTTCTTTTTCTTACTCATTGATTTATAAAAGTTGTATAGGGACCAAGCGACCATTCGACTTTATTTCGACGAATCCAATAATATTCTCCGAACACTGACTGCGGCTTTATAGAATTTATATAAATCAAAGAGCCTGATCAAACATCATGATATTCATTCATTAATATATTTATTGACTATCCTTTAATATATTGTATTTTATTCAAATCATATATAAAAAGAATCATCAAATAAATATAATCTTAAAGACTATGTTATTACCTTTTGCATTTTGAAGAATTTTCATTAACGTAATAAAACCGCTATTTTTTAAAAATTATTTTTCACAGAGAGTGTGTGGGTGATCATTTTACATTGGAGAGGTTTCAAATTACTCTTCTCTTGATTAAAATTTGACACAAAATATATTTATGGTTAGAACTATAGATTAATCAGAGTAATGGTTTTGATTAAAATGTAAATAGGGCAAGAATACAGCAGGCAACACCCTGTATTGAACGCTCCCGTTTTTTTTTTTTTATCACGGAAAGTCATATTCTCTCAAAACAAGTTCATTTAACTCTTTTAGTTAGTTTTTTTTTTTTTTTGGTATTCAAAAATATACGCTCATGGACAAACCCTAAGTGGAAATTATTTTTTTGAAGAAGAAGAAGACAGAGGCAATTTTGTTCACATTTAGTTATCGTGTGTCTTCAATAAAGATCCCTATGTATCAAATATCTTTCAGAGTTATTGTCTAGATCCTGATAGATATGTTAAAGGGTACAACTTCCTTAAGTTTTTTCCATGAGTGTAAATTTGAACTACACGTATATTTGTAAGAAAAACAAATGCTTCATATTAAATCTGGCGCCTTAGGAATTGTAAATATGTAAATATATAAAAGCTTGTAAATACGCTCTAATATACTGTGTATATACACTGTAATTGTAATTTACATATTATTCACTGTAAATATCATAAGATGAGGCATTCCTTTTGAATGGTACCTAAAAAAAGGTTATTTTTGACGTGTATCTTGGACTATTAAAGGAAAATATCAGTATCATAGGTTTGAATATGATATTTAAAAAAAGACTTGTGTGAATATATGTATATACGTAATGTGTGTGAAGTTTTATATTTAAACATATTAAATATTATTCACACCAGTCTTTTAATTATAATAATTTTTACTATTTAACATTTTTCTTTCATATAAATGTTAATATGCGACAAATGGAGTATATTATAAATGTTAAAAAGGGAAATATGGCATTACAATATGTAGTTTTAATCTCTTTCTTTTTGAATCTTTTGAATCTTTAGCTTTTCACATTCACTTCACACAAGAGATAACTTTCCACATTCATTTAATTCTTTATTTATAATAAATAAAGAATTAAATGAATGTGGAAAGTTATCTCTTGTGTGAAGTGAATGTGAAAAGCTAAAGATTCAAAAGATTCAAAAAGAAAGAGATTAAAACTACATATTATAATGCCATATTTCTCTTTCTAACATTTATAATATACTTCATTCATTGCATATAACATATTTGCATGAAAGCAAAATGTTAAATATTAATTTTTTTTTATGATTATCAAGTAGATTTCAGAAACACGTGGCAAATAATAAAAATGAGAGAAAGATTCTAATTCCTTACCTTAAACACAAACCTTTTTTTTTTTAACTTTCATTTTAATTTTTAGAATTATATCTTAGAATAATTTAAAATATTACTTGCACAAAAAAATACAATTAAAATTCAATCACAGAGAAAAAAAAAAGAGATTTATTTAAACTCCCTCTACAAACTTTAATCTCATTTCCATAAAATAATTGTTTTCAAAGAAAGTTTTGCTTTTGCTGGAAGTCTATAGACAGTGAAGTCAAATAGGAAAATGTTTAAAAGGCGGTTTATATATTTGCCTAGGTATTTTCAACAAACACAAAACGTTCTCTTTGCGTGACAAGAATTTTTAAACATAAAAAAGAGGCGTTAACATGATTGGTCGTTATATAACTTCGGCGTTTCGTGACAATCATTCCGCTCCTAAATGGCATTCTTCATATTTGCCTCTAGCACTCTTAATACCATATACAGCCAGCATGGTTTGTTTATTTATAATACAATATAATGCGGCTTATGATTGCAAAACGAGATTTGACAATTATTAATTATTTTTCTGTTTATCATTACTTTTCACAATTCATCCTTTCATACTTCATCCCTAAGGTTAGAAATAATCGTTATTTCTCCTTAAAATAAATTTCGATTTTTCGTTCAAAAGAAAAACATGCGGGATAATTGTCAAATGTCGTTCTACAATGGTTTGTTTATAATCTAGATAGCCATGTCTATTCTTGCCAAGTATTCTGTTGAGAACGATTCCTATGAAAAATCGCAGAATTCATCGTTTCCACTAAGAACCAGCTATTTTTCATTATAATTTAGGTTTAATAAATAAAGCTTCCAGGGCTAAGTTTCTTGTAAAAACCTTTTATTTTCAAGCTTTCAGACTTGTCAGTCCTTCAACAACAAAAAAATAATAAAAGGTTTGAAGAAGAAACTTAGCCCTGGAAGCTTTATTTATTTTATTATAATATATATCATGGAAGAACGTTTATTTATAATCTAGTTATCTGTATAGTTAGTTCTTAATCTATCTAGTAGTCTATAAGAAAGGATAGCCACACACAAGCCTTTATTAAGACATTTCGTCTTATTCAGACGATTCTCCTGTTAGAAATGAATGTGAAAAGAAATGAGAAGCAAGGAAAGAAACTGAATCCTCGCTCAGAAAAGAGAAAAAGAAAAGAAAATAATATCTATGTACAAAAGTTGAATAAGAAAGGATAGCCTCAAAGCAAGATTGTTTCTTTTATACATGAAACAAACTTCTACTGTCCTTACTGCGATTAAAAAATATTGGAAAGACTTACTTCATCAGTGGTGAACCCCCAGTTTGAAACTCCCATGTTTAGTTTATAAGCTAGATAGCCATGTGTATTCTTGTTCAGTTATCTGTGGTGAGAAGAGATATTTCTATGTAATTCGTTTCAGCTAAGAACTTGTTATTTTTCAATATAATCTAGTTATCCGTATAGTTCGTGCATATGCTACTTAGTTGACTATTAGAAATGATAGCATTAAAGCATGCTTGTTTGTTTTACACATAAAACAACTTCTACTGTCCTAACTGATTAAAACATATTGGGAGAACTTGCTTCATCAGTGGTGAATAACAGTTCGCAACCCCCATGCTTGGTTTATAAGCTAGATAGCCATGTGTATTCTTGCCAAGTACTCTCTGAAGAGAGCGCGTCCTATGGAAAATTACAGAACTCTTCGTTTCCGCTAAGAACTTGTTATTTTTCAATATAATCTAGTTATCTCCGTTTAGTTAGTGCATATGCTACCTAGTAGACTAAAAGAAATGATAGCATTAAAGCACGATTGTTTGTTCTACACATAAAGCAAACTTCTACTGTCCTTACTGCGATCAAATATATTGGGAAAACTTGCTTCAACAGTGGTGAACCCCCAGTTTGCAATTTCCGTGCTTGTTTTACGAGTATAAGCTAGGTAGCCATGTATATTTTTGTCCAGTGTACTCTGATGAGAAGAGATATTCTTATGGAAAATTACAGAACTCTTCGTTTCTGCCGAGAACCAGTTATTTTTAAATATAACCTATTTATCTGTGAATAGTTCTTGGATAATCTACCTAGTAAACTAAAAGAAATGAAAGCCTCAAGACACAATTGTTTTCAAAATTCGAAACTATTTGAAACGCGTATGATTCTTTTTGAAATTAAACAATTTCTACTGCCCTTACTGCAATGGAAAAAATTAAAGGACAGTAGAATTTTTTTTATTTCAAAAAGAATCTTACGCGTTTAAAATAGTTTCGAATTTTGATAACAGATGGCGCGCTAATGCATCATTTATACAATTGTTTCTTTTAAACATATAACAAACTTTCTATTGTCCTTACTGCGATGAAAAATATAAGAATAACTTGTTTCATGAGTGGTGATCCCCCAGTTTGGCCCTTTCTCAAAATCCTTTTACAATCCAAGTTAGTCCCTTCGATAATGATGACTAATCTACAAGTAATTGTAAGTAATGTACTTGTATAAATACTAGAATGGCCTATATATATAATAGAAGCATAAGCTTTAATAGTAAAATTAAGGGTTAAGAGAGATATCAAAGATAATACGTGTACTATTTATTTATTTCGACTTAGAGCGCTATGTCCCACTATGGAAACTTGCACTTTAAAGATAAACTAAACATAGAAAGAAAGGAAAGATCATCTGAAATATATACAAGAATTAGTATACGCAATTTAGTTAGATTAACAGAGAAAATATCAACACAATTGGAATATGTACAAGAATTGGTATGCGCAATTTAGATGAAAATAGAAAATATCAATACAATTGAAATATGTACAAAGAGTTGGCATTCAAATTTAGTTAAATGATATCAATTGTAGTGTATATAAGAAAATTAGTTCATCACGGTTTGATGGTTTCAGGTTATGGCTTCCACACACAAGATGGCGGCCACCAGGTGTAGCCAAGAATCAGTAAGAGAACGCCCCCTAATGTAGAGGGGACTTGGGAAGGGAGATAGGGTATGTAATTGTCAACTGGGGAGGTGGGGATCCATCACAGTACCCGACATCTATTATTTACAAGCATGGCCTTCCCCTGTTGTAAAACTGCACTTCGAATTGCCCATAACTCTGTGATCACGTTATCGATTTTTATTGATTTTTTGACCATTTTATTATTAAGGGTTTGTTAAACATTAGTGAAAAATTCATATATGCGACTAAAATAATAAAAAATAACTCTAGAACAACTATCCTTATATAAATAAACATTTGTTACATACATAAACATAAATATTTTAAACATTTTGTTAAAAATCGTTTCTCTTTGTTCAATATTCGCATTTAATTAGCATGCTTGATACAAATGTATATTGTTATATATAATAAAAGAGAAAAACTGTCCTTATATTTCTATATACGGAAACGCTCTCTAAATTAATAGTTTCAAATAGCGATATAAATTTCTGCTTAAAGTACGCCCAGTTGCTCCTATTGTTTAAAAATTCAGGCATCTCTAACACTGCTCTATAGAAAGAAACTAAATATTAGTCTTGGAGCGAGATTAGCTCTTATTCAAAAGAGCGCTTAAGCCAGTAATTGTTGTGTAAAAGGCAAGGCCGAACTTATTAGGCCTAATAAAAGCGGCAGTTGAGGGCTGGAACTCAATAGGAGCTAGGCCCAAGTAAATTTGCTAGCCGTCCTAATGAAATCCTCCCAGATTTATTACAGAATTAATTAAAAGTCATCTCAAATATTTAATCAGACCCGAGGTAATTCAATGGAGTTAAATTCTCGGAAACTCAGTAGTCTGCTATTGATTTATTCGTCTGCAAAATATTTTAACGTATTTATTCATAGAAATCATTCTCTA
The DNA here is from genome assembly GCA_030710605.1 of Cordylochernes scorpioides. Classification (NCBI taxonomy): domain Eukaryota; kingdom Metazoa; phylum Arthropoda; class Arachnida; order Pseudoscorpiones; family Chernetidae; genus Cordylochernes; species Cordylochernes scorpioides. Next base: position 28,508,775 of record CP092871.1, on the reverse strand, counting down.
CGATGACAGTTAACGATTACAATTGGGGTGATCGAATGTCTATATTTCAGTAGTTTTCCTTTACTCAAATGTTTGTCGTATTTAATCTGTAATTCAAATTCAGTAAGATTTACTATAAGTTGTATATATATAAAATTAACTATAGTTTTATTTCGTTTGTGCGTTTTTCCGGCACAGATTCAAAAACAGTTTCAAGCTTGTTTAAGATCAACAAATCGATTATTATCTCTTGAGATTAAAAAAAATAGTTTTTTATAATTATTTCTATTTATTTTATAAAATCTTTAGGATTTTGTGTGTATGTGTATGTAAAGGAGAAATATATATAAAAAATAATATATAGGTAATATAATTTTATTCGCGATCGAACGTTGTGGCCCACTGTACGTATTACATCTCAAACACGATGTAATATATAAATGTTTAAAATCTACCAACGCTCGAATATTTCAAATATATACACAGATATTTTAATATAGACATTTATTTTACCTAGGTATGGATTTATATTCAGGTCAATATTAGGTACATATAGTTTAATGCTTGAATTTCTTTATAATTTTTGAAAATACCTTTTTATATGTATGTTCCTTCAATAAGAGACGACCTCTTTCCTTCAGTCTGAATTTTGAGGTAACAACATCATTCACAGATATATCGTCAAAAGGTGATTTATGTTCTTTATCTTGGGTGTATAAAGCTGCTGCTCTGGGTTCATGTCAATTTTCTGCAAGGCTGCGCCATTGCTGGGAATGAGAATATGTGGGTAGGTGTTAGTTCCACACCAGGACAAGAGATATTTGGTAAATCACATATATATTCAATAGAATTATGATATTTCACTCCAAATAAAACTTGCTTTAAATGAAATATATATTTTTATTATTTTATAAGCGCGCGTTAAATATTTATTGAAAGATAACTATAATTTCGAAAAATGTATATAGATAAGATTTCTAAATAGCGAACCCAAAACTATATTTTATATAGAAAACAAAAGGCATTATTTTTACAAAGTAAAATAAAAACTCTCTTTAAAAGTGATCAAATAAATTTAATTAAAGAGGAAGTGAGACAAATAGTTTGGATTGTCAGTAAATTATGAATTTGTAAGTGATTTACTCCACGGCAGTTGTGCTCCAAATGTCGAGATAAAGTTTTATTGCAAAGACTTTAGTGCTGCACTTAGAGAAACAAGCTCCATTAAACAGGAATCTGTTAGAGCCCCCATTCCATGAGGGGCCGTTTTATTATGGAGAAAGAAAGCATTTAACGATAGGGAATTTTGACTTTTTTTCTTTTGATTTTTTTAAAATGAAGGTATACTTTTTTATTTTATTTTTGAAATATTTTTTTAATTCAATAAAAATATTTTGATTTCATTAAAGATGTTTTTATATTTATTCATATTTAAAGTTTATACACTCTTAAGATATTTAAATTAAAATGTTGATCATTTGAATTTTAATTAAATGTTTTGAAATTTAAAATTATAAATTTAAAATATCATATATTTATATTAAATAACAATTTTTGAAGCTAAAAATCACGCTTTCGATTTAAATCGATTTTTTATAACCTTTTCAATTTATATATTTTTATTTAAATTTTGTTTTTCGTATAATTCTAAATCACTCAAAATAAAAATATTGATACTATTTTAGTGCTACTATTTTTTAAATATATAAAATAACTTTCTACTGCCCTTTTTATTCATTATATAAATATTTTTGGGCTAAAAATAGTATCGAATTTCGTTTCCAAATGGCAGGCATTACACTTAATAGTGTACGTTGAATTTGATGCGATATGTTATAAAACATCATATAAATATAAGCGTATTTTAAATGTAAATGTTTTGGAATATATATATAAAAGAGTTTAAATGGGAAGGATAAAATATAAAAATTTGCAATTTAAATCGAAAATATTTATGTTTAACCTCAAAATGTTATTTTAATTTAAAAGTTTGCTTCTAATATAAATTTTTATTAAGAGATGTAGTTTTAAAACGTCGATATTAAATCTTAATATATGAATTTTGTTATAAAATAAGAAAATATCCTCACTAAACTCTTTAAAATGGTTTAAAAGGGTCGTTTGGCGTTCCAGGAACCCGGTCTATTTTCTTCCTTTAAGTGTCCTTGTATATAAATGGCGTTCGGCACTCCAAGACCTTGGTTATGTCTATTTTTCTTTAAAAGTGTATTATTTATTTATTTATGCTTATGAGGTGATACAGCAACGTCTTTACAATAAGAGAGGAGACAAAATGAATCAAATCTAGAAAAAAGAAGTGAGGACTTCTCGGTCTAAAAGTGTATGAAAACCATTTAGAGGGCACATATAAAAAAATATCCTTAATAAAATCGAAATGTTATAAGTATGAAACAAAATATAAAATATCCTTAATAAAATCGAAATGTTATAAGTATGAAACAAAATATAACAACTATTAAATAAGAGGATATAAATATTTTCAATATTTGATTAAGCACACACAAATATTAATTTTAATTTACATTATAAGTTTTGTTATAGAATGGCATCGAAAAATACCATTATATTTATCTTTATAATAAAATATATATACAAATAAACTACCTATATAACTAAGAAATAAAATTATGAAAAAATAATCAAACCTACGCAAATAATATATAATTTTTTTTTTTTTTTTTTTTTTTTTTTTTTTATTTAATTATTATATATTATTCAATCAATCAACTCACAAAAGTTTATATTTATTTGTTTATTTCAAATAACTAGTGATATCGTTTGATATATCGTTTGCCAGTAAATTTTTAAATATAGTAGCGCGCTTTAATTAAATGCCTCCAATTATGCCGAGCCAAAATTTTTTTTCAATCACCCACCCTTCCTCAGAGAACCATTCTTAATTAATAATTCCAAGTTTATTAATTTACCACAGAGGTGTAAAAAGTTTTCCAAACGTTTCTGGCCGGATTAAACCACTTTAATAAGATAATTGGAAGGTTTCTACTTGAAATTATTAGCATTATAATGTCGTCTGATGAAATTAGTTACCATTTTCATTTTAATTGGCTACAAATAAAGCAAATTTATTTAAATTAGTTTTCAAAATATAAATATTTAAGCATAAAATATGTTTTATGAATATATAAAGTAAAAACAATATATATATAAAAACAAAAATATATTTATATACATTAATTTGTAAATATTTTATAATAAAGATATGGTTTTTATTTATTATTATATTTTTAGATGATTCATCCAATTAAAAATTATTTTAGTATTAATTCTTATGTTATCTCTCTTTTATACACTAACAATTATTTAATTAATTTATAAAAGTCGCATAATATAAAATTATAAATATAAAAAAATCGAATATATTATATAACTAATCATATATTAGTTTTATAACAAATGTTAGCTTTATTTATTTTATATAAATGTCATAATATATAAAAAATGTAAATATAAAATTAAATATATTTTATAACTAATCACATATTAGTTCTATATAAGATGTAAGCTTTATTTAATTTATAGGGTATAAATCTCTAATATTTTAAAAGTTTTAAAAGCTTAGCAACATATTGATTTTTGGCTTTTCTCTAAACTTAAACTAATCCTCTTAAAAATTAAAGGGCAAAGTTGTTTTTTCTTTGTGAAAAAAAAATCAAAATAAGCAAAGCTTAATCCATTTTTTAAGTTAAATATATTAAGCTGTTTAACACAAGGGATTTTTTTTATTGGAGCTAATTTAAGGGAAACATTTTTTGCAGTTTTCTGATTTAGTCGATTTTTTAAATCTAAGATAAAAGAAAAAAAAATACATCCATCTCAATTGCGTTGGATAAAAAAAAAAAGAAACAAATTTATCTTCATCATTCATTGTTCGTCTTAATAGCAATTTCACCTTCCAAATACGATCAATTTGCAAATTAAAACAAATAGTCACACTTATTTTGTTTTAAATGAATTCTACTTTATTTTCTGTATTCATACATCTAATTGTATATAAGGTTTCATCAGTCATTCTGCGAGTATGCCAAAATATTTATTGATATATGTTTCAATTATCATCATATGCATAAATTTTCTTTTGTTTTTTAAATAAATTATGAAAGGTAATTTTACAACACAAATAAATATTTATATAAATAGAATATATAAAAAATGACGTAAATTTTATATATATAATGTGTTGAAATAAGCTCTGTTTATATAAAAATAAAAACAAGTCTATATAGTGAAATATGTAGATGGAAGTAATATTAAAACAAAAATAAAATTATTTTGACATATGTTTGCCGATGTTTTTACTATATGTGCTTTACATGTCTACATCTGTAGTAGCTGGTACTTTTGCACTTACAAGTTAACTGGTGTAGATTGATCTTGTAAAATAATCGAAAGGGGACACTGAAGATCTATTAAAATACAAATATCAGGCCTCCAGGAAAAAGTTTCTTTTTTTTTCAAAAATCCTTTATTTATAAATATCTCTAGTTTTCGGTCAAGAAAGCCCTTCTACAGGTGAATACTGAAGATCTATATAGATTTATATAAAACTGTTTGAACACGAATATATCGAGCATTGACCTTGGTATCTGAAAACGTTAAGAGTTTGTAGCTCCAGAATCTGTCCATATTTGTGCACCCTCGGACCATTCCTATCTGTAGATAGGATTATCTGTCAGTTGCTTAAAGGAGGGGATGGATAAGATAATTGGGGGGGCACCGAGAAACAAGAAGAATACCTAGCTTGTGGTTACAACAAGATTAGTACTTACAGCTTAAAAATTAAACTTAGTTTTCACCTATGGTCAACTTCGAACTTATTGCGGTACCCTAAATTGACTAGTCCAAGGATTGGCAAACTACGGCTCTTTATATAGTTCCATAGGTAAATATTATTTATGCGAGTACTATTTATTGTTGGTAATATAAACATGTTGTGGCTCTTTAAAAACTTTGAAATTTTGTAAATTGTAATTTTTGACTCTTCCAACTCAAAAGTTTGCCGATCCCTAAACTAGTCTCATTGTTTTTTTTTTTTTTAACTTACTTTTTTTTCGAATTTTCTACAATATTGTAACATGGTATTTATTAATTTTATTTATGTAACATAGTATTTATTAATTTTATTATTTTTTTATTAACAGAGTGGTCATTTTTATGTTTATATCTTGCGACTCTGTAAATTTCCCTCGTGGCTTATCTTTTGTTTACAATTCATAGTTTGTCCTTCCTTGAAATAAATTTTGTTTCCTCCTGAAGTTTTGTCTTCCCTAATTTTCCACGTGGCAATATCCAAATTGAACTGTTCTTCTATTTCGAAAAGCCTAGATCCAATATAAATGATCTGTGCGCCAATAAACACAAATATTGCTCTAGTCACTTATATTATTATCTTATTTGTACTTATCCGTTGGAATTTAAGGTTTTTCATACAAAATGTTCCATGTTTATATAGTAGCGTAGTAGTGAATAACTGAACAGATATGTGATTAAGATGAAGTATGTATTGATTCCGTCAGCACGGTTAGTCGACTAAAATTATATTAAAAAACTGATTTATTATTTACATTAAAGAGATGAAGGACAAAATGTATGATGATATATATTAATATATAAGACCCTCTTAATATATATCATATTATAAATAAGACCCTGACGAAGATAGGCATATAGCCTAGCAAAATATTAGTTTCGGTAATAAAAAAAATGTTTTATTTTATTTTTGATCCAAATTAAGCCTTTTAATTAATATATGTTAATAAATAATTAAGAAAATAAATTAATATAAACAATTATTTTGTCACAATATGTATTGAATAAATGTAATCAGAGCTAGATACAGCAACAACAACAACCTTTATTAAGGACAAAATGTTTACAATGGAAGTTCTGATGTAACGTCTGGTAAAATAATGATTCACTGCCACCACAGATTATTCTGTGACAATATTCTGCATGAAAAAGCTTCGTCACAATCAAATATTTCGTAAACTCTTGGAATTCTCTGAGACAATGCTTGATTAGTGGATGTGATGCTCTAAACCACTGAAAGATAAAATTAGATAGTGTAAATTAGCGGTTACAACGTAGAAATTGGATAATCAGACGGTAATCAGAAAATTGAGAGAGATCCCGTCGTCTATCGTCTCAACTTCCTTCTCACTCCTCCCTCCAATTCCGGATGAACAACAAAGACGGTCCCCCACTTCCTTCCCCCCAATTATACTCTGATTTGCATAGTTTGTCATAGACATGCCCATACTGCGTGACAGAACTACGGCACCTGTTCACACCACAGGATGCACATCACCAAGATGGTATTGCTCCGATGTATTTTATCTCTTCATGTTCATCCTGTAGACGAAATAAGCTATTATTTCTTATATCGACAAATACAAGGTTCCATATTGAGTCTTCTTACTTCATATACACTAGAAGAAAGTTTTACACCCATAAACATCTGGCGGAATATCATGGAACCTGACATGAATATACAAGATATTTACATTTGAAATGTTTTAACAATATATGTGTGCAAAAATATTTTAAATTTAACTATTTTCATACGCTATGTATATTTTTATTACTAGAATATAAAAAAGGGAATTTTTCAAATATTTATATACGCATATTTATAATTTAATTTGTAATTCTTCAAACGATTTCTTTTTTTTTTTCTCAAAAATCCTCCATACTTAATTCACTTAAGAAAAATATATTTGATTTGAAAAATTGTAACTTTTCTCTCCTTCTTTTTAAAGCTATAATTTAATTGACATATACGTAATAAAATCCACGGTAATAAAATTTCTATAAAAATTTTAAAATTAAATATTGAAAATAATAGAAGAATTCCACGGTAGAAAGGTTGGATGTCGTTTGACAATAATAAATAGCAAATAAATTCCTTGGCCTTCCAGCAAAAGTTTACGTCCGATTGGACTTAAAATATTTACCGGATAAATCTCGATGTATCATGGAATATTTGTATTTCTCTCGGTGCTTTATTTTCCAATATTTATATTCCAAGAGGATTGGGTTACCGGGTGGATTTATTTTCTGATATACTTGGATGTTTATTATATTACAACAACAAAAACCCTAACTATCCTGGTGTAGAACTAACACCTACCAACATATTCTCATGCCCAGGAATGGCTGCAGCCTTACAGAAAATTGACATGGCCCCAGAACAACAGCTTTACACACCCAAGATAGTGGACATTGCGACTGCTGTGATAGAGATGTATGGGGACATCTGAGGCTCTTCATTGGACACGGCAACAACAACAAGCCTTTATTAAGGACACTTCTCCCATACAGGATTATCCCAGATGGGTAAACATAAGTTAACACAGCAGTCAACTACAAAAATTGTAGTGTACTACAGGCTATAATAATCCCAAATGTAGTTCCATTATTAAAATACCTAAAATATGGTGGATATTTCTTAATAACTACATATTTAAAATACAGAAAGAACATGAATAATATTATACCTACAGTAATTTTGTAAAAAATCTGCATATATTTGTGGATATAATAAAGATAGTAAAATTGCGTTAAATATATAATTTAAAAATAAATTATGCATAATATTCAACTTCTTAAGTTTTCTTCGACAAATATTTGAGAAATTCCACACATTTCATTTTTTTTTTTGTAATGGTAAAATCATTTATTATATATTTTAGAAGAAAAATATTATTCGTTTATATTGATATAGAGAATTAATTTATATAGAATCTCAAATAGGAAATGGATAAATATAATAATAACAGATGAATACTGTTTATTCTAAAGCTAGCTTAACAAAACTAATTAAAATATATCCAATATATCCAACACACACACAATGTCAACAATCGAACCAAATTATAATGATATAGTAAAAAAATATTTGTTTAATGGTAAAAAATCTATTGCATTAAATATAATACGCATTATTCGAAATAGAATAAAAATATTATTCTAATAATAATAAAAAAGAAAGGATAATCTCATCAAAGATTATCTAAAAGAAATATTATAACAAAAGATCTTTATACCGGCTTAAGAGATTTGATAATTTAATCCCTATCTGAGATATACTCAGGAATTTATTCTCAATGAATAAAGCAGTATAAAAGGTTTTGACCAAGAGCCTCCTTCCTCGGCGGGTCAAATTGAGGCAATAAGCGCCTGATGGATCGAGAGATTTATCGAGAAGATGGCAGACGATGGTATAAAAAATGGCGACGATAATCTGCAGAGGTTTAATAAAGGATATGGACTCGGCGTCTATCACAAGTAGATTCAAGCTATATCTATACTCTCAATGTATTATTCCTCATTATTTATCATACCATTGACTATACCAAGACAATATAGTATGCTATAGGAATCTCATCTTCAATAAAGATAAAATATAAAACATACTAGAAAAATAATATTCCTCATTATTTACTTTAATTACCCGATTAAATGTTTTTATTCAAATACTATTCGTTACAATTATAAATAAGCGCTTTGGATGTCACTCTTGTGAAACGTCCCGTTCCAAACTTTGGTTGTTTTCAAAATTTAATTCGGGATAGAGATCTGAAATATTCACTATAGGTTTTTCAGATTCTACTCTATATACTGTTAAAATTTCAGAATAGTAATATATTTAATAATATTATTTATGCGAGTACTATGCGACCCCTTTATGCGACCCCTGAACTATGCCATTGATTACAAGAAAATATATACATTGGAACTTGTGGATGATTCTAACGTCTTTAATTCAAATATTTATATTGGTCCCTAGAATTTCCTATAAATAGAATTTCCATTTTTAATTCAAATTTTTGTATAATTCGAATCTAGTATAATAACTCACACTTGTATATTTTTAAATATTAAAAAATTAAATTTCGAATGCATCGAATAAATATATATTTTAAATGTTTGCGCCATCTAATTTTTATTCTTTTCTTTTGGAATAATAAATTTTATAATTGTTTTCTATCTAAAATATATACTCAAATTTATATATAAAAAATAAACATCACAAGAATAAAAATATATATATATGATATAAAATCTCATATTTTCCACATTTCAAGAATTCAATTTTAAATTTAATATTTTTCAGGTTGGAGAGGCAATGATTTGAAAGTTTTAATTTCTGTAAAAGTATTGAATTTTCTAAAGTGATATTGTGTCAAGTGCTTACAGCTGGCAGATGTTTTCTGAGTAAATAGAGAGTGAGGGAGAAATGAAATCAAAGTTTCGTTCTAGAAAAATCGATCTAAGGGTCCCGTTTTGATGGATCAAAGAGAGAGGGGGGGAAATGTTATTTTGTACGTAGAAACGGCTGCGAGGGAAATATTAAATCTCACAGAGTAGGAACTAATGATGGAGGCGGATCGTTCATCTAGGCTGATGGTGTAAACAAACGCAACAATCTGACTGAACATTCGTCTGCTGTTGGTGAATAGCAATGTCAGCAGTCGTCTGCTTCTTTATTAATCGTACCGAGGTATAAATGGTCGTTTGCAGCCGAGATAACCAAGAATTGATTCTTCTCTACAGGAAATGGACTATAAGACGGCGTTTCCTAATTTTGCCTATGCAGTTATCATTTATATTTTCCTTTTGAAGACTTGAGATGGAAATAGCCTCCTTAATACCTACCTTACTTACATATATACAAAGTAAATTCTATTGATTTGCGAATAAAATTATAGAATTTTCCCACAAAGTTTTATAAGAACAGATCATTTTAAAATTCTAATTTTTCTTACCGTTATCATTTATATTGTAGCGAATTGTTTATTATTTTATTAGAGTATCATTTTTTTAGTTTATATTTTCCTACTCTGTTAACTTCCCTAATTGCTTATCTTTTGTTTATCATTTATAGTTTGTTCTTGCCTTAAATAAATTGTCATGTCATCCTGAAGATTGTCTTTCCTAATTTTACAGGTGGCAATATTTTCCTTTTGAAGACTTGGAGATGGAAATAACCTACATATCACCTACCTTACATATATACAAAGTACATTTTATTGATTTGCGAATAAAACTACATTTACCTACATTTTATCTACCCTTTTTTTCCTTTATTTGATCTTAATTTTTATTTCTGTAACAATTATTTAGAATAATCAATAAAGCTGTTCAAATTGTCATTGTTCATTAGTAACGGGGGAGAAAAATATTTGTTCAACTTTTAGTCAGCGACTAGAGGCTGAAGGTTTGAATGGAGATTCCTTTTTTTATCCCTAGTACAGACCATGATAACCATGGTGGGTAGAAGTAGGCGACTGCTTTTACTGTAAGTGCACCACATGTCTACACATGTGAAAAACAGTTCGACTTTGCACTTACAAATGTGCCAGAGCCCCATTCGGTTACTTGCACTCACTGGTGGGGTTTGGAATTTTGTAAGAATCGGGGTCCATTGAAGCATTTTTTTATCAGAAAAAAGTACCCAATGCGGGAATCGAACCCGGTCGAAGCGGTCGAAAACCAACAGTTTAGACCATCCTTCCACCGACTCCCTAGATCCAATTTTGGGTTAAATAAGCGATATTTGGGTGGCAAATTCTCCACATTGCTCCATGTAATTAACACTGAACACAATTCCTCGCCATTCCTGCTATCTCATTTATCTGTGTCGACTCGAATGATCATAACAGCCAAATATGCTGATAGCGAAGATATGGTTTAGAAAAGATGGAGTCAGCCTTCAAATGCATTTCGATTGAAATTGATAAAACATATCACTTTATAATCTCGGCTTTAAAGAAAAATGTGTCACTTTTTTTTTTTGCTTATCCCTAGAAAACGTGGTACAGACCATGATAATCATGGTAGGTAGAAGTTGACGACTGCTTTTACTGTAAGTGCACCACATGTCTACACATATGAAAATCAGTTCGACTTTGCGCTAATAAATGTGCCAGAGCCCCGTTTGGTTACTTGCACTCGCTGGTGGAGTTGAACTTTTGCAAGAATCGGGGGTCATTGGAGCATGTGTGACTTCTGAAGGTATGTGAATAACCTAGTTATACAGTACAGTGAGCGACATCCGTTGTGAAATAATTTATTCAACCTCTGATTAGCGACCATACATAGGAAAGACTTAGAGCATCCATATTTTGAGGCCTATGGTATCTCACGAAGTTTATGTTATACTTTCTGTCAAATTTCCATGTTGAAGAATATCTACTAATATCAACAAGCAATCCAGGGTTAAGTTCCTTGCACCATTTTTATTTCTCTAGCTTCCGGGCTAACATGCTATTCAACAGGATAACTAGAACTTCCAGCTAACTATACAGCTAAGTATAGTTAACTGGAATTTATATACCTAGGTGCTCCTGTTGAAGAGAATGTTAGCCCGAATTCTAGAGAAATAGAGATGGTATAAGAAACTTAACTCTGGGTTGCTTGTTTATATGATTAAATTATAAGTAAGGGATTAACGTGCATTGAAAGAGATCTGTATGTATCTGTAGATACGCAATACATAATCTATGATAATCATGGTGAAATACATGTACAGACATTTGGCGCAACTGTAGATGTACATGTCAGTGACATTGAATCTACAGAAAACCACGCAAAGATCAGCATTCTAGAAGAAAATGGAGGAAAACTTTATCGATTTTAATTCAGACGTCACCTTTTTTATTAAATTATAAGTCAAGGATGAACGTGAATTGAAGAAGATCTGAATAGATGTATATGTACAATACATAAGCCATGATAACCATGGTGAAAGACATGTACAGACATGTACATGTGGATGCACATATCAATGACTTCGGATCTACAAAAACCCACGCAAAGAGCAGCATGCCAGAAGAAACTGGAGGGAAGAAACTTTATCGATTTTAATTCGCGCGTCACCTTTTTATTAAATTATAAGTCAAGCATGAACGTACATTGAAGATCTGAATAGATGTATATACACAATACATAAGTCATTATATCATGGTGAAAGACATGTACAGACATGTAGTTCAACTGTAGATGTACATGTCAGTGACATTGGATCTACAGAAACCCACGCAAAGAGCAGCATGCCAGAAGAAACTGGAGGGAAGAGACTTTATCGATTTTAATTCGCGCGTCACTTTTTTATTAAATTATAAGTCAAGGATGAACGTACATTGAAGATCTGTATAGGTGTATATACACAATACATAAGCCATGATAACCATGGTGAAAGACATGTACAGACATGTAGTTCAACTGTAGATGAACATGTCAGTGACATTGGATCTACAAAAACCCACGCAAAGAGCAGCATGCCAGAAGAAAGTGGAGGGAAGAAACTTTATCGATTTTAATTCAGGCGTCACCTTTTTTATTAAATTATAAGTCAAGGATGAACGAACATTGAAGATCTGTATAGATGTGTATACACAATACATAAGCCATGATACTCATGGTGAAAGACATGTACAGACATGTAGTTCAACTGTAGATGAACATGTCAGTGACATTGGATCTACAAAAACCCACGCAAAGAGCAGCATGCCAGAAGAAACTGGAGGGAAGAAACTTTATCGATTTTAATTCGCGCGTCACATTTTTAAAATCAAATTATAAGTCAATGATGAACGTACATTGAAGAAGATCTGCATAAATGTATATACACAATACATAAGCCATGATAACCATGGTAAAAGACATGTACAGACATGTATATGTGGATGCACATATCAATGACATTGGATCTACAAAAACCCACGCAAAGAGCAGCATGCCAGAAGAAATTGAAGGGAAGAAACTTTATCGATTTTAATTCGCGCGTCACATTTTTTTGTGATGTAGCCTGGAGAAGTGGGGAGGGATTCGGTAAAATTAATGTTTGATTAGATGCAGTATTGCTCGCTTCCTGTCGAGAGAGGAAAAATTGGGACGTTATAAAAAGTTAATTCTTCATTTAGAATTTGTGATAACTTTTCTCTGTCGGAAATGGACTCGCAATAAAAAGGGAAGATTCACCAATTTATTTGAGTCAATTTACTAATGGTCAAAGTTCCTGTTACCTCACACAATAGCTTCTAATATTATTCTGTTGGTCAAATAGAGAGTGAAGTTTGAAGCCTGTTTGGTTCTCATGGATAAAACTTAAGAAAGTGGAAAGTCTTTGAACTCGTATATATATATTTTTTTTTTGAAGGAGACAGAAGCAATTTTGTTCACACTTGGTTATCTAGTGTCTTCAATTAAGTTCACCGTGAATCAAATATATTTCAGACAATATTTGATAGACAGTGAACTTTATTGAAGACACACAATATAACCAAGTGTGAAAAAAATTGCCTCTGTCTCCTTCAGAAAAAAAAAAAGACCACCAGCGATATCAAACTTTTCACTTTCCTTAAGAAAATTTGACAATTAAAACATCTTCATTGACTTCCCAGTCAATATTCACAGAATAAAAGATAAATTTACAGACAGTCAGGTAGTCACCAGCGATAGTGTCCGTCTCCAGGCGATGACTCGATGGCCTCACCTAGTCTAAACTTTCCTTAAGTTTTGTCCATGAGTCTCTATATGTGCTTTGATTGATGATACCTATGGCAATATATATATATATATATTGCCACGTTTTTATTTTAAAACGCTAATTTTCTGTTTTGCAAAACTTTAATTTTAAAGTTCATTATTTTAAAAGTGAAATGTTTGTTAATGGAATAGAGACATTTTACCTCAACTCATTTTATTGCCGCCTTTTTGTTTACAAGCCATTTGTTTTCTTATATCTATTTTTACATATCGTTTTTATTGAGTTTTTACTAAATTTGCATGTACATCATTGACTTTTAATGAATGAGAAAAAGAAATTGAAAATAAACATATGAAAAATTAAAGTAACACCTTAAAGGAATTTATGTACAACTGAAAATTGTTTTTTTGTAACGTCTCAATATAATATGCAATTTATACTATTCTACCTTATTATGATGTATGCACGCCTCAGTTTACCTATTTGGAGATAGATGAATTCTTAATTATAAGTTCGTTATGTAAGTTTTGTGTTTTTATTCTGTTTTAATGTTTTACACCAACCCCACAGGTTTCGCATAGTTACCTCATCCTTAACTTATAGATTCTAGGAATTTTTAAGATTTATGTTACCAAATAAGTGCGAGATTTTCGTAAAGATAGAGGCTGCCTGGCCGACATTCATAGTTCTTCAAATTGAAGATACTTCGGCCAGAAAATATCATTATTTTATTGTACTTATTATATATAAGTACAAGATTGTCTATAAATAAAAAACAACAACACATTTCACTGTCTTTTCCAGGTTTCAAAAGAATCGACAAAAAGGTTGGTTATATACCCGATAGGTTTCGAAGCGTGGAATCAATTTGGAAGCAAGCTCTGGGTTAATAAGTCCAGGGAAAGACCGCGGCATAAAGTGGGGGTTTAACGTTCTCAAGTGTCGCCTTGCTAATTAGAAAATGTGCAACCTTCTCTCCTGGTATCTTCACCAGCCTTGCAAGAAAATATCAATTTCACCAAATGGAATTGATCTAAAGAACGTATTTTAAAAGTAATGTTGTAATATTTGAGTAAGAATTTATATGTAATTCTATTGTTGTAAAAGCTTTTATGTCCATAGTTAACTTAATACCATATCTAAGATTCCACCCTTCAGTGTAGCATATATAAGAAGAATGATCCAATACGGTATCAGAACTCTAAAAAGCGGTCTGATAGATTAAATTGGCGAAATCGCTGGAAGGGTTTACCACTGATGTGAGTTAATCTCTCCCAATATATTTTCCATCGCAGTAAGGAGAGTAGAAGTTTGTTTTATGTGCAAAAGAAACATTTGTTTTCTAATCTTTTCATTTCTTAGATATTATTCCTAACTAGAAAACAGGAAATTATGGTTATAAGTGCGCTTGCATATGTGTGTATGGTTGTTTCTTGTTGTATATATACGCGTGTGTACATCTGTACATATTTACACTCATGGACAAGACTTAAAGAATTTGTACCTTAAGCATGTATATCAGGATTCAGACAATAAAGCATAAATATATTGGATACACAGTGATCTTTATTGAAGACAAATGAAATTAAAAGTGTGAACAAAATTGCCTCTGTTTCCTTCTAAGACTTTCATCTTGCTTGAGTTTTGTTCATGAATGTATGTATGCTTATAGATTGGAATCATCAGTTGAGTATTTTCAAAAAATAATCCACAGGTAGCTTAAAATACAAATCATAACAGAGATTTTCACATGTTCATATATGTAAGATACATTAGCAAATATATCAGTCGTTTAATCCCAGGATATCTTAATGGTCTTATGTAACTTCTATTGTAAGCATTAACCATATGTAAATATATATTCCCATAATTTCCTATTCATATTATATAAATAAACAGGGAGCACTTAGCTGATTATCAACGGCTTATATATTTTCACACAAACACCAAATCCGTAGAAGATTTTTCCCTAAAAATACTACCACTTATTCAAAACACAAAAGCGCAGTTTATTTTATCTCAGTAATTTAAACTAATTTAAAAAGAGCAGACGATAAAAAAATATATCGAGAAACGCTATAGTGCATCTGGGAGAACAACAGAGGCGTTAATTAAAGATTCCCAGAGATTCTGGCCATTTCTCTAAATGAACAAAGATCCTGCGCAGGTTTTTTTACAGTATTGGTTAATGTTTTGGTCCTTAGAGGGAAGTCTATTATCGTTAAAATCAGTGGTGCCGACTGAATCTAATTTGAGTTCCAATTGTAAGCAGGAAGGGAGCGAGATAAAGCAAAAAAAGGTGCTATCAATACACCGAGTAAATGTGCGAGAGTTAATTTAATTCTCTAACGTCGCTGCCGAGCACTCTAACCAGATGACCCTCTAGGGATGATACCTACTATGCAAATATGAGGCATTCTATCGTAAATGAGATATAGTAATGTATGATTCTTTTTGATATGGATCTCCTATATATGAATTGAATAAGGTGATCGATTTCTGGAGATGGGTTTCTTTTCCTTTTTATTGTAATCTCAAGATTTCGGGCATTATCGCCCTTCTACAGGAGTACAAAAATAAACAATGTTAGATACTGTAACGGCGTTTCATCATTGATTCCATATATTCCTGTTCTGTACATGGGTAAAGTTTTCAACTAGCAACAATCGCGCCTCGGAAGATCCCCACTGGCCACGACATCGCCTCTGCGCAAAGCTGTTCTGTACATAAGGACACAGGGCTAACGCTGAGAATGAGATTGAATGGAGACCTTCGATAATCGATTGAATCATTGTTTCTATATATTCCTGTTCTGTACATGGGGACAACTAATGTATGTGTGAGAGTGTGAAGTCAGGACTCTGACTCTGCGGTCGAGTTGCAGCGTCAAGAGTCCCCTTAACACTGCCTATACTGTACATGGGGACACAGGACTGAGGCTGAGAATGAGATTGAGTAGAGAACTGCGATAATCGATTGAATCAACACTAAGGTCGACTAGACGATGCAAGAAAGCGATGAGACCACTCCTCTTCCAGGATGGTGTAAAGACCATCCCACAATGCACCATCTACAGGACCAAAGAGGCCTCACCAGACCACCTCTTGGAATACATGGAAGCCTCAAGACAGGATCTATATTCCAACCCTACCAAGATTGTGAATTTTTTCTATGAATATAGTCTCCATGACCTTGTATAATTATACAATGGAATAATAAAAAATAAAAAAGAAAGCAATGTAATTATATAGAAATTCAGAACTACCAACACTTCGATATTTAAAATACAATTCGAAATTTTTGTGCAAGGAGTATCCATCTATTCACAGAGTAAAAACTCATATTTTTAAAGGATAAGGACGAAAATGTAGTCATATCTATATATATAAAATTGAATGTCTGTCTGTCTGTCTGTCTGTGTGTGTGTGTGTCCTCTATGGATTCAAAAACCATACATCCAATCGCCGTGAAAATTTGGGATATTATTAGGTGTATCCCCGGAAAGGTTTACGAAAAATAATATCTTGAATATCTTTAATATCCTTAGAGTTATTTGCAGATTTGTAGCTTTAACTCGCAAGCACCATTGAGACGGAGATAGGCTTAGGTTTGCTGCTCCTGATGACCTTGGGTCTGCCCCACCCCGTGAGAGAATGGATTCGCCCGGCCGCCAGTACCCACCGACCAATCAGGGCAGAGTTGGTGTCACAGCTATGCCAAGTAGACAAGAAAAAAAGCCTCGCGGGAGCTTGCCCAAGATGACCTCGGGGAACTTCGTCCATCTTCCATAAACGACCATGAATTTATTCAACCTTATCGAGTATTTTTCAAGGGACCGGGAAAAAATGTTCACTAGATAAAACGATGATTTAGTAATGTAGAAAATTAGGAAAGACAAAATTCAGAATGACACGGCACACAGGGACCGGGAAAAAATGATCACTTTATCAGTTTCAAATTATCAAAATATATCTATTTCTTTTTATAAGTTTATAGAGAATTGTTTTAACAAATGTTCGTTAGACAGACCTTTACTCGGGTACCGATTAATATTGATTTTATTCAACTTATCGAGTATTTTTCAAGGGACCGGGAAAAAATGTTCACTTTATCGAGAGATTCGTTAGACAAACCTTTACTCGGGTAAAACACGGGCGAAGCCGGGTACATCCGCTAGTTTGAGTAATAAATTGTACGGTAAATACTGGGTCACAGAATTTACCATGGTTTATCTGTAATATGGAATTGAGTTAAGGCACGCAGGTTTTGAGAAAGAATTCCAAAGTGGGCCAAAACAAGAAACATAGCTTCAGATAGAATGGATAAAACTTAAGGAAGTTGTTCTTTCTAACATATAAATCGGAATTCAGACAATAACTCTGAAAGATATTACAGTGACCTTTATTGAAGACACTCTAGATAACCAAGTGAGAACAACATTGCCTCTGTCTCTTTAAAAAAAGACAGAACCTTCATGATCCCTAAATTTCGTTTCCTTTATGCAGTGGGCAAAGGCAGGTTATATCCATCTTGATCGAATTCCACGTTTATACTGACTGTTCGAACCGGAATTGTTTGAGATTTTTCGGCCACATCGCGTGAGGCAGGGGAATGGAGTACACCATACTGACCGGAAAGACGTCTGGGCGACACATACCCTGGACGCCCGCCGACACGCTTCGTGGACCAATCAAAGAAACTCAATGGCATGACGGTCGCCGAGATGGTACAACGAGCTCAAGACAGAGATGGCTGGTGTCTCATCATGTATGAGATGTAATACATACAGTAGACCACAACGTTCGATCGTGAATAAAATGTTTGTATACCTCCTGTTTGCATTTTGATCAAGATGAATGTCAAGCGACCTTCAGGACTGTTGCAAGGCCACACATTAGAGAAAAGAAAATTTCAAAAAGACAACGTCACAGAAAGACCAATATATAGACTAACTATTAATAGAGGAAAATTACCACCAACTCCACCTTTGCCGGTCCCAAGCCCGGTTGAAAAAGGAGGAAGGGGAGCAGTAACAAGCTCACTAAAAAAACTGGATTTAGCTGGCCAGGCTGATAGTACCCTGTAAGGGCTCCTGATCCAGGGACACAGGATGAACAGCGTTTGTACTCCATGTTAGGAGCGGCTGCACATGACGTCTGTTCCTCATGTCAGAGGCAGCCATAGTAGCCATAGAGATAGTGCTCCCAGTCTTAATGACAAAGGCAGACGCATTCTACTTCACCTAGTCATGATGGTTGTCAAACAGACACCATCAAGGGTCACAACTTGATACCCCAATATGTTTAAGTGGAGAAAAGGAAGAAGAAGAATTACCACCTAAATAGAACTCTTCATAGCAAATCAATTTGACCACACCTCAAACCACATCTCTTAAACGCAGATGACCATTTCTCTGTATAAATAGCTATGTACGATGGCACCAGGGGAGAGAGAAGTGAAGAAAGAAAACCCCAAATAATCTTTCCTTTATAAATGGTCAGTCTGGCGACGCTGGCGGAATACAAAACAATTAGAGGAAGGGCAGTAGCAGATAGGGCCGCCGATGGATGACAGCTCGGTCGTCCTTGTTATCACGCTGCGATGGGCAGGTTGCTGCTGATCTTCCTTCCTTCCTCTTTGACCGCAGCTCTTTTATACACACCGGGGTTCTCAGCAATAGTTTACTGGAGAACTCCCTTTCATTGTCTTCTTTGAGGTATCTATAGTTATATTGTTTAAACAATTGGCAATTAAAATAATTTTATTTATATCTTTTCAATTAATGCAAAAGTGCATAGTTCTGCACCATTTTGAAAAGATAATTATATATATATAAGTAGTATACTCTAAATAACCCTTTTAGGTCACTTTGTTCTAAAAGATGTTTTTCGTATTGCAATACAGAATATAGGAAAAATAAAAACATTGTGATTTTCCGTATGAGCTTTAATTTTGAAATAAATAAATTATAATATAGTAATATAAATATATATTTATAAAAATAAGATTTTAAGATATTATGATTGCATATTGCTCTTGTCTTGTCATATAATCGATCTAGAATTTAACTTTCAAGCTGGGAACCAAAGCCTGGTCGAAGAAAACGGCGACATTTGATGAATGGGTGCATTCTCAAGTTGTGGGACACCGGGTGACAAATGTGACGTGGCGACATTGACCGCGGAATGTCGCCTTGTCTTGATGTTTAATGACGCTTGCATGGAAATGGCGGTTGTGTGTCACGCCGACAGAGAAAGTTAAGCTCAGAGATTTGACTGAGATCGAAGGAACTAGCTTCAAACTATGTGTATCGCTAATACTCCGTAAGACATCAAGTGAATGGATATACGACGTGGAATAAAAGAACATCAGAGTGACTGAAGAAAGTCCGTCACACGGGCCATTTCCTAGCAGGCATCATTAAGCCAGGAACATTGTCGTATCTTCACATTAGATGGGATATGTCATCACAGGTCCCATAGGAGCGTCCTCATCATTCTCTGCTTAGTACCTTGACACATCACTGACTAATGGTCTTAGGTATTGCTTGATATAGAAAGATACCTAAGTTAAAATCTGTCACTATCTGTTAGAATCTGTTACTATATACTATACAATGATACCTGTCTTATCATTTTGTTTCTGTATCTAATTCCTGATCTGCAAGACTGTATCTTAGGGCATGCCTCGGATGGCCATGACCATTCTGCCAAGACGCAAATCTATAAGTAATTCCTTGTCGTTGAACTATAATCATTCATATTGTCGCTAAGAAAAATAATCAAATAGGCTTCCGAATTACTTTAAACATTTATTTAATCAGTTATATGAAAGATTTTAAATATAAAAAAAGTTACTATGTACATGAGCCAAATCAACCCAGCAGTTAGAGTAAGAGAGGAGAACTGAGTTTTTCTACCTTCCACGTGGCGCCACTGTTTTCCCAACCGGTCTGTCCAGTCTATATAAGAGGGAATACCAGGAAACTCTGTCCAACTGACAGTATATATAGTTGTAAATCTACAAATAAAGTTTTTCCTAGTCAAACCTAATGATATGATGATCACTCACCCGATTGCATATATAATTTCTACATTTATCAAAACCTATTTACATATTTTCATCAAACGTAAATAACAGGAATACAGAATTAAATGCATCTTTGAAATTAAAGTTTCTTTGGCAATGAATATCAGTGGTAGATTGTGAACTGACCGTGAGGGTTCATAACCAGATTCTCATAAACATTTCCATTGAGCCATTGTGTAAAAAATCCGTCTTAGGTGTTGAAGAATATAGCACGCGCATAAACAACTTCCTCTTAGAGTAGTTGTTATTATGTTTCTTCTACTATGATTAGAACTTCCTCGGTGTGGAACTGAGGAGTGGTCAAGAAGACCTTGTCTGGAGGAGAACTCTCTCAAGGTGGGGGAAAGCATATCCTGACCAGGAGTACATGATCTTTTTAGAAGGCAGAGCGCTATCTAGTGGAACTGAAATTAACTAAACGTTAATTTAGCCTGTTATTTGATATTTGGCCAACACATTTTCTTGATAAATCAAGAAAAGCCATCCACGAACGCATTTCGGACTGTTGGTCCTCGTCACGGTTCAGCAGGCTGTACCACTTCGAACAAAAATGTTTTGGTCTCAGAGGCTTCTTGAGAAACCAAGAAATGGATATTTGAGGCCAAACTTGCGTAAATACGCTTAACATGTAAAAATAATTCACATATACAACTATTTGTATTTCCCTACACATTTTATCTACCCTTTATTTACTCATTTATTTTTCTTTCTGTAACAATTGGTTAGAGGAATAAATAAATAGGTTCAAATTGTCACAAAAAGTGTCTACAATGATTATAGAGAAATCCTACCTAGCCATTATAACAGACAGATTCACACTCTATACTAACGAGGAGTCGGTCATCTGATACGTCATTTCCTGAGGATGTATCTATCGCCAGACCATTTTCCTGTTGTATAATAGAACCATTGTAACACAACACTGTCCAACGTCCATTAGGCCCTTCACACTTTCTGAAAGATTCTTTTTGTAAGTGGCAGCAATACAGAACCTATATGTGTAAGTTTTATCCATGTAAATACCTCTAGAAAATCCATCGACGTATTTTAATAACTCATGAGCTTTGTTCGAGTTTGTAGCATATGCAAAGTTCTGTACGTGGCTGCAACCAGGACCTCTATGTATAGTTTATCTTTGTAAACACCTTCAGCAACATTCATCAACATATCTTGATAGCACATGAGCTTTGTTCAAGGTTTGTAGCATATGAAAAGTTTTGTATGTTGCAGCAAGCAGGATATCTATGTATGGTTTATCCGTGTAAACACTTTTAGCAACATCCATCGATGTATTTTGATAGCACATGAGCTTTGCTTAAAGTTTGTAGCATATGCAAAATTTTGTACGTGGTAGCATCACAGAATCTCTGTGTGTATGGTCTGTCTATGTAAATGCCTTCAGCAACATTCATCAACATATCTTGAAAGCACATGAGCTTTGCTTAAAGTTTGTAGCATATGCAAAGTTTTGTACGTGGCAGCAAGCAGGATCTCTGTGAAATGTGTATCTATTTAAACCTTTAACAAAATCGGTCGACGTATCTTGATAGCACGTAAGCTTTGTTCAAGGTTTGTAGCATATGCAAAATTGATTTATCGTGCGGGGGCCCTCCATCTATAGAGCACCGTTATTTTGACTGTCCCTTGCTCACGCCTATTTAAAAAAAGGGATTAATATGTAAAAAAAAATCATTTCGAACTTCGTTTTCGATCGAGATAGATTCGAGAGGGTTCACCAATGATAAGCCAAGCTCTCTCATCTAATAATTTTTTTATCATTGTAGTAAGGTCTGCCGAAAATATTTAATAATAACTATCATAAGAAACATATTGCCAAAAATAATAGTCATAGATTATATACCTAATCTTCAATATCCATTAAATTTTGCTATGTAAAAGATTTTATAACTTCTTTCCGAAATTGATTCCAAAAAAAAAAACATTTTTTTAAAAGCTTCAAATAATAAAAAAAAGAAAGGCAATCTTCACTTATTTCTTCTCTATAGTCTAAAAAAACATTTTATTTTTCTATTATATCATCAATAATTTTCTGAAGGAATAAAAAAGTTTGAAAAACAAAACCTGCCAATCCGTGTTTGACAGGACTTTATATATCAATCTACAGGGTGATCCAAAAGTCCCGCACAACTTTAAAAATTAATAACTCCGCGAATATTTGCGCTAGAGCAATGCGGTAAACACCATTGTGTTCAGGATGCAATGGGATTATTTATGGCAAATAATGAAAAATTCGAAATTGATTTTAGTTAAAACTTTATTCGCTAGATGGCGCTCTACCAGAATCAGAGATTCAGCGGCCAAATTGTTTGATAAATTGAAAAATATAACTGAACGACACGTATTTTTCCTTTTTGAATACCAGGAAAGAACCCTAATAATATCAAATGATAAATTAATAAAATACCATTTCGCCAAAAGTTATAATAATTGGTTGACGATTTTTAAATACAATCTGAGATATGTAAAATAGGTATATGCAAATTAAAACACGTAGCAAGAAATATTTATATTTTAGATGGAGTTTTGTGAAATAGATTGAATGTTTGAAAATAACTACTGATATCAATACACGATTTTTGAAATTTTAATATAGTACCAAAAATTATGATGGCACTACTAATAGGATTTCGTGCTATAAGGAATGTATAGTTTCTTGACTAATTGGCGACACTTGATTATTTAACTGAATATTTGTCATGATTCAAAAATGAAATATAGAGGGGAGTGCAAAATATATTTGTCATGATTCAAAAATGAAATATAGAGGGGAGTGCAAAATATATTTGTCGTACTTTATTCCAAATATCCTATGGGTTTGTCAAATGTTATCATTGTTTATTATACTGTACATAATTTTGAAAATGTATCCCCTCAAAAAAAATCATTTTTAAATCGATTTTTTGCGTTGAAAAACGTGGTAGTAAAATCAATTTTATTATTTTTTGCGCAAAATTTCTGAAGTTGGGGGGATACAGAGAATATTCCTTATGCTATTTATTCTAATGAGCGAAAAGCGATAAACTAAACATAAGAGGTGAAATTGTGTGTACCAGTGTTATTCGAGAAGTTATAACACTTTGGCCTGCACGACATAATATAAGATGTGGGTAAATAACAAAAAAAAAAAAAAATACTGTTCACAGAAAAAAAAAAAGAGTCAAGATGTGAGGACAGCATTTATTATTCCCATAACCCAAAACAAAGAGCTGCAAAATATAACACATGAGGTAACTGCCTTCTCTCTTGTATTAGGTCACAATCCTTGCTCAATGTGGCGCCCTTCATTCTCAAACACCGCCTGCAGACGATAGATGACAGAATGGTCACAATTAAATAGTTGAAATTTATAAAACGTGCCATCTGATAGAAGCCTTCAACATGGCCAATGTGGTAGGCCGGCATCGATAAAAACTCGACATAATGTACCCCCAAAGAATAAGAGCTAAAAAAAGAGTCATGGTCAAGTTTGATTTGTTGTACATCTAATTACGACACAACCTTAACAACATCCATTCTCACTGAAGACACAAAAGTTGCCTGTTATGCAGATTATATAGCCATATGGCACACAAGTAGCAGTATAGAAATATCAGAAAAATACTGAACATATCAATGAGAGGACTGGAGAAGTGGGTAATGAAACTCAAAATGACAATAAACCCAATAAACACAAACCTATAGGTCTCCTTCACTGACAGGAAAAAAGGCGTGAATTCAACTTCAAAATAAGCATAAACAACCATATAATTGATAAAATTAGATCTCCAATTTACCTAGGTGTGATACTTGAGGAATTGCGATTTACAGAACACATAATTAGCACCTCAAATAGAGCTACCAGAAACCTAAACATTCTGAGAAGGCTATATGGAACAAATTGGGGAGCAAAACCCAAAATTCTCAGAATAACATATATCACCTTAATAAGGCCAATAATGGAATATGCAACACCTGTTTGGGCTCCCTCATGTTCATCACTAAAAAGAAGACTAGACAGTGTTCAAGCAAAAGCGGCCAAATTAATCACTTGTTCTGTTTCAAATACCAACAATTAGAAAATTCAGAGAGAATGTGGTCTAGACCTACTTGAAAGCAGAAGACAATTAAAAACAATAAAATTCACCAAAAGCTTAAAACTAAATAGAACCTATTTAAACTGGACACAAAAATAAAGGCTCAAAAGATCTTTAACACTTCAGTACGACAACAATATTAGAAAGAGCATAAATATGAAACATAATGAATTTCAAATTCGAGAATAACCAATATTTCCTACCCCATTGCCATCAAATGTAATCATCAATCTTAACCTGAATGAACACTGCAATAAAAAAAAAGAGAACAAAAACATACTTAAAAAGAAAGGACTTGACACAATTGGTTTATGCGATCAGATAAATTATTCAACAGCATATACAGATGGATCATCAGACCTTACCATAAGTAATGGAGGAGCTGGAATTAACATAATACTGCAAGATGGAACATACATCAAAATCAAAGAAGGAGCAAGAAAGATTTCGTCAAACTTCACTTGTGAACTGACAGCTATCTGGAAAGCTCTTGATGTATGCCTTAACCAACCATCCCTGCATCAAGCAGAAGGAATTATAATATACCGCACAACGACTTCATATCCGATCTAGAAGCAATTCAGAAGGGCAATACTATAATCACACAGAAAATACATTCGTTACTTACTCAACTGATATCATTGGAGAATAACTGCATTCTACAATGGATTCCTGCCAGTGTTTGGATCGGGGGTAATGAAATGGCAGTTGAATTTGCAAAGGAAGCCAGGAAGTTGAGTCAAAGGGAAGAAAAAATGTCATTATTTGACGCTAATGCTTTTGCAAAATACAAGATAATTAAACAAAAAATAAGAAAAGATCAAAATGTGAAATAAACTCTGAGAGAAAAATGACAAAACTATGAAAAGATTTAGAACAAAACATTATAAAGGATGACAATACATCCAGATGGCACAAGAACCTATAGAACATGCAACAACTGTCCTGGTGTGGAACTAACACCTACCCACATATTCTCATGCCCGCAGCCTTGCAGAAAATTGACATAGACCCAGAGCAGCTGCTTTACGCACTCAAGATAGTGGACAATGCTGCTGCTGCTGTGATAGAGATGCATGGAGACATCTGAGGCTCTTTATTGGACACGACAAAAACAACAATGGCATTCCAGAGTAAAATAAATCATCAGAGATAGATAAATATTTTTCAAATGAATTAAAATAAATATAATCGATATTGAGAAAGAGTTGAATTAAAAAATGAGAAAATTATTATTATTATTATTATTCCAGCAAACCGCATCTAAAATATCAGATTTTTTTTTGATACATGTTTTAATTTGCATATACCTATTTTACATATCTCAGATTGTATTTAAAAATCGTTAAACATTTCTTCTAACTTTTGGCGAAATGGTGTTTTATTAATTTATCATTTGATATTATTAGGGTTCTTTCCTGGTATTCAAAAAGAAAAAATACGTGTCGTTCAGTTATATTTTTCAATTTGTCAAACAATTTGGCCGCTGAATCGCTGATTCTGGTAGAACGCCATCTAGCGAATAAATTTGTAACTAAAATCAATTTCGAATTTTTCATTATTTGCCATAAAAATTCCCATTGCATCCTGAACACAATGGTGTTTACCGCATTGCTCTAGCGCAAATATTCGCGGAGTTATTAATTTTTAAAGTTGTGCGGGACTTTTGGATCACCCTGTATATTCCTTCAAGCGATATAATTGAAACGTGTCTCAAGATGTATTTCTTAAAATCAATATGAAGAACCTTAAAGTCAATATAAAGAACTCCAAAAAAAGCTTGCGGCACTACTTAAATCCACAGATTTATTTATCTAAGAATACGCGTTCTCCCATATCGACACCTAAATCCTTCATTGATCGCTACCAAATTTGAAGTAATCTCTGAAATATTCTAGCGTCGTTAGGCGCTCCACTTATATTGACCTAACCCTAGTGTAACACGCTTTGTATTTGACTAAATTGAACTCTTCAGATTTAAAATAGCAAAATATAATGATGATTGAAGTGTCTTATAAGAACTTTATTGGCAAGCTTTCAGACGTCCTTCTACAGCCTTTACAAAATTTTTGTCATCGTAAAGCCTGTAGAAGGACGCATGCGTCCGAAAGCTTGCGAATAAAGTTCGTATAATCTTTATTATATTTTAGGCTTTGTATTTATTTTTGTAGAATACATTTAATTATTCTTTGATTTTTCTTCATAGTTAGGTAGTCGGAAACATCGTACTTTCTTTTCCTTCTCTAATTTTGCATAAGTTTTGTTTATATATTACAGTTAACCTTGTTGTAATTAAATTAAATATTAAAACACAAAGAATTGTGACTATCCCTTATTTCTAAATAGGAAACGTTACACTTAGTATATAAAAGAAGAGCTTAAACTTCATTGCCATTAGAGGTTTCTACATAAATTGGATATCATGTTGACTTGTTGTATATTGCCAATTATTTATTCCTTGATTCCACAGAGAGTAAATAAATATTAAATATTTATTTCGGTAAATATACATTTATTCTTTCATAGAATATTTCTCTAAACGGGGAATAATTTAATATCGATCCTTAAAATCAATAAGATATGTCTTTTCTTGCTCTATCTAAATATATTTAATACACTGGTCCGCAAAATTAAAGGAACAACATGTTTTTTTCATTTATCTCAAATTTTATTGAACATTTATCAATGAAATTTTATACACAAATTTATTATTCCATTATTGATTAGAATACCCGAAATCAAAGAATTCTAACACGCATTATATGCAAATTAGCCGGTCAAGCAATGATCTTCTTGCAGTCAGTGCATAAATATCTTGGATATTGTTGTTAATATGGGGTGTGATCGCCTTTAACTGATAGACAGGCTCTACATCGGTGACCCATACTTAGAATTAGGGAGTTTATCAGCTCCTGTGGAATCAACGCCCACTCTTGTGTTAAGGCTGTTTCTAGCTCATGAGTGTTTCTAGGAGGGGGTTGGAGGGATGATATCCGCCGTCCTAGGTTGTCCCATACATGCTCAATGGGATTTTGGTCTGGGGATCGAGCTGGCTAATTCATCCGAGCAATTGCATGGTTTTGGAGAAAAGTGTCGACCACACCAGCCCTATGTGGACGGGCATTATCATCCATTATAAGAAGGTTTTCTACCATTTCTAATGATTGAGGCATCACATATGCTGCCAAGATCTCTGTCCAGTCAGGGTTCCTTGCCGAAAATTGTGGAGTGCTGTGTGACCGCCCAAGAAGATTCCAGCCCAGACCATAAAACATTGGCTTCTGTAGGGATCCCTTTCAACCATATTTCGGGGTTTATTTCTGGTTCCTACCTCTCTCCAGACAAAGACACGCCGATAATTGCTGTTTAGAGAGAATCTGGACTCATCAGTCAATATTACATGGCTCCATTCATCTTGATTCCAAGCGACATGTTGTCTGCGCCAAAGTTCCCTTGCTATCTTTTGAGGTGGAGTCAACGGCACACAAATTATGGGTTGTCGAGCATAGGGGCCCTTCATGTGAAGCCTTCTGCGTATTGTATCAGTTGAAATGGGAGAAAACTTTCTTCTAATGGATGATAATGCCCGTCCACATAGGGTTGATGTGGTCGACACTTTTCTCCAAAACCATGCAATTGCTCGGATGAATTGGCCAGCTCGATCTCCAGACCTAAACCCCATTGAGCATGTATAGAACAATCTAGGACGACGGATCTCATCCTTCCAACCCCCTCCTAGAAACACTTATGAGCTAGAAACACACTTTAAAAAAAGAGTGGGCGTTGATTCCACAGGAGCTTATAAACTCCCTAATTCTTAGTATGGGTCGCCGATGTAGAGCCTGTCTATCAGTTAAAGGCGATCACACCCCATATTAACAACAATATCCAAGATATTTATGCACTGACTGCAAGAAGATCATTGCTTGACCGGCTAATTTGCATAAAATACGTGTTAGAATTCTTTGATTTC
This sequence comes from Cordylochernes scorpioides, assembly GCA_030710605.1. Taxonomy (NCBI): domain Eukaryota; kingdom Metazoa; phylum Arthropoda; class Arachnida; order Pseudoscorpiones; family Chernetidae; genus Cordylochernes; species Cordylochernes scorpioides. The sequence goes on along the minus strand of CP092871.1, from coordinate 28,480,109 downwards.
GGGTATTCTAATCAACAATGGAATAATAAATTTGTGTATAAAATTCCATTGATAAATGTTCAATAAAATTTGAGATAAATGAAAAAAATATGTTGTTCCTTTAATTTTGCGGACCAGTGTATATTTTTTAGCTATTCGTGTTATTACAAATTAGATATATTTAAATAAAAATGCAGCCTTTTTATTCATTTTCTAAAATAAAAGAGCGCTTATAGAGCGTTTTTGTTCCAGAATAGTGTGGTTGCTATACCGATGTACTATCCAGTAACTCTGCCTTTGTCGGTCCCAAGCCCGGATGAAAAAGGAGGAGGGGGAGCAGTAACAACTCGCTAAAAAACCTGGACTCAGCTGGCCCGGCTGATAGTACCCTGTAAGGGCTCCTAATCCAGGGATACAGGATGAGCAGTGTTTGTACTCCATGTTAGGAGCGGCTACACATGGCATCTATTCCTCATGTCAGAGGCGGCCATTTCTTTTGGAGCTCAGTCGGCCTGCCACTGAGTAGTGCTCCCAGTCTTAATGACGAAGGCAGACGCATTCTACTTCACCCAGTCATTATGGTTGTCAAACAGACACCATCAACGGTCACAACTTGATATCCAAATATTATTGAGTGGAGATAAGGAGGGAGAAGACTATCCAGTAGCTATGATACCAGATGTTTACTGAAGCCTATCCAATCTGGAGGTGGTAAAGCGATCTGTTTCCAGAGAGTGTCGTCTGCCTAGTGAGATGCTCAGAGAGAAAATTTAAACTCAATCAAATATGGAGGAGATGGGCGAGGGAAATGTCGTATTAGCTGAACAAGATTTGCACCCCAGTCTCTCTACTATATTGCATATCTCCCCTTTACATCATCCCCAGATATTGGAAGCTCTGAACGAGAACTGCTTTGCATGATGAAATTTTCAAATGCTGTTTTTTAGCCATGGTTTGATTTTTTACCAAAACGTCTTATTCGATTACATTTATGAATGACGTAATCCGGGAGTGTTTTATTATACAAGGGTGGATCAATAAAAAAACGATAAAAGTTTAATAGAAAATAAAAAAGGAATCAATGTATATACACTGGTGTCCAAAAAATAAGAAACTTTTGTTTTTTAATGATATGTTTTAAAATATACAACGCTAAAAGCTAAAAAATAATTTAATTAGGTATTTTAAGTCGTAGAATTTATTTATCGCAACCATTCGATTCGGTAAAATTGAAAATATGCTAATTTTTGCTTGTCTTTATAAGTGTGCTATTTGGCGTGTCGTTTACCCCATCAAGAATTGTCCAATTATAATTTTATTTAATCCTTAGTTAATTATGAGTTTACGAAAAAAATTAGCAGATGATTTAAAATGGAGAGCTGTTGGAAGAATGGAGGCAGGGCAATCACAAGTTGAAGTAGCAAAATGGCTAAATGTGAATAAATCTGTGGTCAGCAAAATATGGAAACAGTTCATTGAGACAGGAACCATCAAAATAAAAGAAGTTTCTGGTAGAAAAAGAAAAACAGCTACCTCTGAAGACCGTTATCTGGTCGTAACTGCCAAGCGCCATAGGGAGATGACAGTTATTCAACTCTCTAATGAACTCTCAAGTGCTACTGGAACGATAATTTCAAGACAAACTGTTTACCGAAGGCTTCACGAAGGTGCTCTTTATGCAAGACGACCAATGGTCTGTATCCCTTTAACCTCTGCTCACGGGAGAGCCCGCTTGAATTGGTGCTTGGAACATCACGCCTGGACTCATGATCAGTGGGCCAATGTTCTCTTCAGTGACGAGTCAAGATTTAGTTTAAACATAGATTCTCGACGAGTTTTCATCTGGAGGGAGCCTGGAACCCGCTATCATCCCAGTAACATCAGGGAAATAGACAGTTTTAGAGGGGGCAGTCTCTTAGTCTAAGCTGGCATCAGTTCTAGCAGACGCACACCCTCCACATTTTTTCTGGGGGCACTTTAACTGCCCAAAGGTACAGGGACGAGATCCTTGAGCCCTATCTAAGACCTTATAGAGATAAAATTGGTCACAATTTAATTTTTATGGACGATAATGCTCTTCCGCATAGGGCTAGGCTAGTCAATGAATATCTCCAGAGTGAGAATATTCGAAGGATGGATTGGCCAGCCAGATCTCCGGACCTGAATCCAATAGAGCATGTGTGGGATGCTCTAGGGAGGCGTATTGGAGCTCGTCACCCCTCTCCCAGAACTCTCGTTGAGCTAAGAACTGCTCTATTGGAGGAGTGGGGTTTACTACCCCTGGACCTTCTCCAAAGCCTGGTAAACAGTATGAGGGCTCGCTGTGAGACCTTGATAGCAGTTAGAGGTGATCATACTCCCTATTGATATCTTATTTCTTTAAAATCTGGAACCTTAGCTTTGGGTATGTTGGTAATAATTTGCATATTTCATAATTTCAAATATTTTTTTTATTTTCTAATAGCTAGTCAAATTCTCCATAGTTTAAACTATTTGTATACTAAATTTTATATTTGTTAATAAATTAGCTTTTGAGAAATTTCAATATTGGTTAAGTTTCTTATTTTTTGGACACCAGTGTAGATATACGCGTTTAAATTGAACTCTGTTTGTTATATTTAAAAAGAATCTCAAGAAAAGAAATAATCTGTCAACTTGTCATGGCAATATCTCGTATTTCATAATAAATTTGTGTATAAATAAACTCAGCGCCGCATAGTGTTATCACAGTTGTTATAATTTTTAAAAGTAAGTGTAATGCATTAACAAAGGTTGGCGTTCAGCCAACTGAAATATTGGCAAATAAATATTTTATTCAATCCAATATATGTCTTTTTTATTATCTAAAGATTTAAATATGGATTGCTCTATTTTCATAATATAACTCTATGTATGGAGAAAACAGATTGAGAAATTCGTAAACCTTAATGGTCAATAAAAGTAATAGTATAATTTCTTAAACCGTTTGGATTTAAGGAGATCTAAATGAAAATATGCGGTGGTAGAGGCGCCATATTCATTGTACATAGTATCATGCATATATATATATATTTTTTTCTTACAATAGTGCAGACTGCGCACTTTTGCATGTATTGTTGTTGTTGTCGTGTCCAATGAAGAGCCTCAGATGTCTCCATGCATCTCTATCACAGCAGCAGCAATGTCCACTATCTTGTGTGTGTAAAGCTGCTGCTCTGGGTCTATGTCAATTTTCTGCAAAGCTGCGGCCATTGCTGGGCATGATAATATGTGGGTAGGTGTTAGTTTCACACCAGGACAGTTGTTGCATGTCCTGTAGGTTCTTGTACCATCTGGATGTATTGTCATTCCTTTATAGTGTTTTGTTTTGTAGTGTTTTTGCATGTATTGACAAGATGCCAATAAAATTATTATAATTGTCAAATTGTCTAAGTAAAAATAGAATCTTAACTACTATACTCCATATGAAGTTTCGGTATTTTAGTAGCATTGATAATAATGAAGTAGAAGATATAGCAATTGGCTCTCTTAGACACATGGACACAATTGATTCATTAAAATTTCAGCTACATCTATAAAATTATTAGATGCTAAAGTATTTAAAATATATAATCTTGAAAATATTATTTTAATTATATATGGCCTCTTTTAAGAACACGTCTAAAAGAAAGAAAGAAAAAAAACATGTTCGAAAATAAACAAAAAAAAAACATTAAGAAGAATTTTCTAATATTAGGGAATGACTATGTAATATTGTAAAACTCAAAAATAAACTCAACTTATAAAATTTGTGAATGCAAAAAAAAATATATTTGTGCATTTTTTGTTGTTGTTGTGTGTGTGTGTGTTTTTTTTTTTTTTTTTAATATAGTGTTTTAGTTACGAATTTTGCCATCAGATGGCGCCCTTACACTGTCGGCCTAGTAGGTCGTCGTTATACCAAACGAGTAATCACCAAAAGGTTGGCAGGTGATAGTAAGGAATAAATACTTAGGCCTAATATATTTTGACATCATATTTTATCAATAATATTGTTTTAAAAAATTCGAAACTATTATAGACGCGCTTATGATTCTTTTAAAAATTAAATAGAAGGAAGTCGACACAGTTGGCCAGATGGAAATCTGGTCACCTGCGCCCTCTAGTCTATAAAGAGGAAGCCAAAAACTTCCCCATGTGCACTAGGTGCAAAAACCGAAAAGGCCACTCCCCAACATATACTGGATTGTATTGGAAAGGACAAAGGATACCTGTACAGAGAACCAAGAAGAGTTCTTGAACTTCTTTGAGCACGACCTCCAAGATCTTGTCTAATTTAGACTGATAAAAGGATAAGTATAAAAAAAATGAAACAATTTCTACTGCCCTTACTGCAATGGAAAAATTAATGGGAAGTTCCATTGCAGTAAGAGCAGTATAAATTGTTTAACTTTTAAAAGAATCATATGCGTCTATAATAGTTTCGAATTTTCATAACAGATGGCGCACTAATGCATCATAATATTGTTTTTATTAAAAATATATAATATTAAAAACATGTATTGAGAAATATTAAATTAAAACTTATTTTGAAAAGCCGAGTAATTAATATACAAAATTGCATCATTATTTCTTTTAATTTCTTGAAATGTATTCAATGAAAATAAAAAGAAACACGCAGCACAACTTGAGGGAACAAAAATAAATTCAATAAAATATAATATTCATCTATCAAGCATTCATAACTACCAAAAGAAAATCAAATAAAGGCTTTAATAAGCGAATAATAAAAAAAAAACTCATAGAATAAATAATGATTAAATGTATTTGACCAGATTTTTAAATGTCGCTTTCATTAGAGAAGATTAAATGGAGGGTTCTCAATTGAAGTAGGCTTCAGTAAGTTAAATATTTCATAAAGTCAGCTTGATTTAAATTGATTGAGAGATTCCTTCTTGAGAACGTCAATGGCAGAGTTATTTTTGATTAATGGGGCTGGGAGATTTTCTAGGCCGGAAAAACTTCTAAGAAAAATTTTCCTAATCTCATAAAATGACCATTGCCCGGAGATAATCTTCCTAATATTACCATACGAAAATTCCATAAAAAAAAAAAAGAATATATATGTTGTGAATATATATTTTTTTGCCATTTTATTTTCTATGTGAATTGTATTTTATTAACAATGTTATTTTTTCATAGAATAACTCTGTGACGCCGAGAAGTCCAGATGGCGGTGCATAGATAAAAAAAAATCAATTGTTGTTTTATTTTGCCAGAGAGAGATTTTGAGATTTAAATATATTTTATTGGCATCATACACAAGTCAAGGGTGGTATTATATAAAATAATCATAAAAAGAGGGATAAACATTTGCCAGAGAGGGAGAGTTAGGCTTGTTTTTTTTTTATAATCATGTAAATTGGCCATAGTTCTTTTTAAGTTCGGTAATCTACATTTAAAATTCCTCAATTTTCTATTACTGTTAATTTGTAAAACTTTGACTATAGGTTACCTCTAATAAACCAGTCAATAGTCTTCACCAGCTCTTTTTTTTTAAGATCATTAATATAATAAATATAAGTAGAATTAAATATAATATATATGAAAGATAGTTGTATATTAGAGAAGGAATAATGATAATTAAAAACAAATTAGATAAATATTACTTTTAAGGTATCAAAAAGGTTTTGTATTTTAAGTAACAACATAGGATTATAACAAGTTCACGCTGTAGCATCGGTAGTTAGACGTCAAGGAAGAAGAACATTTCATCGAAAACTCATTTCATAAAATAAAAAAACTATGTATATATATTTGTGATACATTAGCGCGCCATCTGTTATGAAAATTAGAAACTATTATAAACGCGTATGTTTCTTTTAAAAATTAAAACAATTTCTACTGTCCTTTCTGCAATGGAATATTATGATATATACTCCCATTAATATTTTTCCATTGCAGTAAGGGCAGTAGAAATTCTTCAATTTTTTTTTTTAAATCATACGCATCTATAATATATACAATTGTATTTATTTCATTGGTTGTTCCTAGGTAGGATGTGAATTTGAATTTATGAAAAATCCGATTTGATGAAATTGTTGGGTGAAATGGCTTTTGCGCAAATCGGACATTGTCCATTATTATTTACATATACTGCCGAATACAACCTTCACAGAAAAAGTGACCACATTCTTGGGTTGCAATTATTTGGATGTTTTTTTCTAAGTTGTTCTTCCAAAACTTCGAAGCAAATTTTGCACTGGGCTGGTTCACGTTGGCTCATCTTAGATTATTAAAAACATGTAAATATGTATATATGTATTTTGTTTTTAAATTTGGGTGGCTGACAACAATGACAGTTAAAATATCGACAAAAGTCTTTTTGTATTTACTCTGTTGTTTTAATTTTTTAGGTAGGATGTGGAATCAAGCATGATTTTAATGTCCTTTCTTTTCTTTTCTTCTTCAGACTCTACTCAAACCTTGTAATTATTCAATTGTTTATGTAATATAGTATCTGAATTTAGTGTTGTTTCTTGACATAAGCATCCCTTGGGTGGATATCGCGTCTGATTTGATGATAAATAAATCGAGTTTTAAATTCTCAAAATTACATTTTGACCATATTGCCACGTAGAAAATTTGGAAAAAATAAACTTCATGATGACACAGCAATTTATTTAAGGCAACAAAAAAACTACAAATGATAAACAAAAGATAAGCAATGATGGGAAGTTTACAGAGTAGCAAAATATAAACATAAAAAAATGATACTCTGTTAATAAAGCAATAAATACTTTGCTACAATATCAATACGCAATTAATAAACATAATCTGGAAATAATCAAAGAAATATATTTTCATTATTATGATTATTAGCTTAATTATCAGATAGGGGGGAAGTTAGTAATAGCAATAATATAGTTAAACGGTGTCCATTAGAAAGAAAACGATTTACCTAAATGAAACTTCAAATAACCATTTTCGAAATAACTTTCAAACTTTTTCTAATAAGCTGGAAAAAAGATAGGAGGATGGGGGAACTTGGTCAAATACGATATTTTTCCAATTCTTTAGAACTTAAAAAAAAAAACTTCAAAACACAATTTTACTGGTTATTTGGAATATCGGGTTGTCCTTCATTCTATCTATAGCTCGGATAACACTAGAGTTCTCATGTTATGAATGAATAGGTTTTTTAAAATAAATAATCATTTATATTATGAAAAAGGCATCTCCTTATCGTGCAACTAAAAGTTGCTGATGGCTTGTGCCATCTATCGGAATAAATATCAACTATTCTCGTTGATTTTTAATTATTCCAGAATTGACCAAATACCGTTTCTTGATTAATCAAGAAAAGCTAACCACGGACGCGTTTCAGGCTGTTGGACCTCATCAGCATGGTGCAAGCTGTAACTTGGACTTCTGGAATATTTAAAAATCAACGAGAATAGTTGATATTTATTCCGATAGATGGCGCAAGCCATCAGCAACGTTTAGTTGCACGATAAGGAGATGCCTTTTTCATAATTTATGCACCTTATCCCAGTACAATATCACATTTGTACTATTTTTTCAAATCCTTGATATGTTTCTGTGAAAAATAGACACTTCGGCCAGTTAGAGTTTTTATACTTCCTTGATATGTATATTGTTATATATATTTATAATATTTTTTTAAATTAAAAAGGCATATATTGAATCAAAATATTATTTATTTTACCAATATTTCAGTTGGCTGAACGCCAACCTTTATCAAAGTATTATAACATATTTAATGTGTGTCAACAGCAAACTCAGCGCCACATAACGTCAACAGAATTAAGTTTTAAAATATTTTTTTTTTGCTTATATTCATTATTAAACTTAATTCTATTGACGTTAAGTGGCGCTGAGTTTGTTGTTGACACACATTAATATGTTATAAAACCTTGATAAAGGTTGGCGTTCAGCCAACTGAAATTTTGGTAAAATAAATGATATTTTGATCCAATATATGCCTTTTTAATTAAAGATTTAATTATGGATTGCTCTATTTTCAAAAAAAAAATATTTATAATATATTATCTCATTTGCTTTATAAAGGTATAGAGTATATAAAAAGGTACGTGGATACATTTTCATGAAGATATTTATTTCCAGGATCATAGTCTTTGACAAGTTTAATATTTGTTTTTGACTCGTGCTTTAGATATCTTACTAAATTTTAAAAAATCGCTTAAGAACGCCCTCTTGCAACCTTAGAACAATTTTTAAAGCCTTGCCAAATTCTTTATTTATTTCTCCTGACAAAGACAAAAGATTTTTGTTGAAACGTTGAGAAAATAAAAACTTTAACTGGTCGAGTGTCTATTTTATAAAAGAAATAGATACATTCTTTGCTTAACCCTAGTATACAAGGTACAGGCCATGATAATCATGGTGGGTAGAAGTAGGCGACTGCTTTTACTGTAAGCACACCACATGTCTACACATGTGAAAAGCAGTTCGACTTTGCACTTACAAATGTGTCAGAGCCCCGTTTTGGTTACTTGCACTCGCTGGTGGGGTTGGACTTTTACAAGAATCGGGGGCCATTGGAGCATTTTTTTTACAGAAAAAAGTGCCCAATGCGGGAATCGAACCCGGGTCGTAGCGGGAGAAAACCAAAGGTTTAGACCATCCTTCTACCGACCCCCAGATACATTCTCATATTCATATATATGATAAATAGCGATTTACTATTATAAAATATCAAAACCCTTTCACAATAAGTTTATTAAACACAGCGCGAGCTTTTCTGATATAAAACTATAATTCGAAAAATGACAAAACTTGACGATTTTTATTTGCAAAGACGATTCAGTTCTTTCAACTTTTTCTATCGTTCTCTTCGAGACTTTTTTCCCTCGGTCAAATATTTGATTTTCTTCTACATTGGGTAAACATACGTCGCCTGAGAATTTCTTCTGCTTACAACCTACGTTAGAATAAAACTTGTCAATTTTTATTGTCTTCATTTTATTTCTGTTGTGAAATAATTTATGAGAATGATTTAAGATGTTGTGTCTGGTATTGAAAACGACATTTGAAGCTTACTTTCTATTATTTTTGGAATTTCCACAAACCGTATATCATGGTAAACGGTTTGCGGATTTCGACAAATTAGAAAGAAGGAATCATATATCGCCGCAACTCTTTTTATTATTATAGCGGTTAAGGAAGCTTTCGGGCAAGCCCTTCTTCAGCTAATTATATTGTACAAACAAAGAGAGATTATATCGTTTTAATATAAATCAAAATAAACGAAAAGAAATTTACCACGCCCCCTATCGCCCTCGTTTCAATAGCACCGCGTGGCCACGTTATGTCTGATCCTAACTTCAAATGTAATATGGTACAAAGATATCTTAAAAGAAAGTTATGTAATTGAATAAATATAAAGAATCAACTATAAACAGTTCAAAGGATTTAGTGGAGATTTTTAGGATAGAAGGGGAACGTACTGTGATGGCAGCTGTATACTTTTGTTTAATGGTTTAGGGTGCTTCATGGTTTCTATTGCTTCAAGAATGAGTCTTTGGGTTTTAGTTTTGGCATTTGTATGGAGGATTCTGGTATTATTGAAGTCTGGAGTGTGTCCGGTTTCTCTGACGTGGTCAACAATTAAGGAGTTTGGGTTTAGTTTAGAGACTCAAAAGTTTTGGCATAAAAACCATCTTCAGAGGTTCACCTTCCATGGGCTCGATTCTAAGAAACCCAATCACCAAAAGCACCGACCAGAAACAGAAAAAAGATTTAGTTTACCAAATTCCCTGCCTCAACTGTAATAGTGTCTACATCGGTGAGACATCAAGAGATCTTTCAATCAGAATCAAAGAACACCAAAGAAACATCTCTAAACTAAACCCAAACTCCTTAATTGTTGACCACGTCAGAGAAACCGGACACACTCCAGACTTCAATAATACCAGAATCCTCCATACAAATGCCAAAACTAAAACCCAAAGACTCATTCTTGAAGCAATAGAAACCATGAAGCACCCTAAACCATTAAACAAAAGTATACAGCTGCCATCACAGTACGTTCCCCTTCTATCCTAAAAATCTCCACTAAATCCTTTGAACTGTTTATAGTTGATTCTTTATATTTATTCAATTACGTAACTTTCTTTTAAGATATTTTTGTACCATATTACATTTGAAGTTAGGATCAGACATAACGTGGCCACGCGGTGCTATTGAAACGAGGGCGATAGGGGCGTGGTAAATTTCTTTTCGTTTATTTTGATTTATATTAAAAACGATATATAATTTCTCTTTGTTTGTACAATATAATTAGCTGAAGAAGGGCTTGCCCGAAAGCTTCCTTAACCGCTATAATAATAAAAAGAGTTGCGGCGATATATGATTCCTTCTTTCTAAACCGTATATCATTTATAAATATATATTTAAATAAATTAAATACTTTTTAAAAGTATATAAAGCAATGTTTCACGCAGGATTCTAAGAAACTAACGTAACACATTTCCAAAGTTAATTTATAAATGATTGACTACAATATTAATTTATACTTGTCTTTATTTATCAAGAAATTGGGTTTGCCAAATATCAGGGAAGAGGCTTCTGTTCCACCAGATGGCGCTCTGCCTTCTGAAAAGCACATGTGCTCCTGGTCAGGATATTTCTTTTTTATTTTTAATTTATACTTTATTTTCAGCATTTTGGTAATCCACTGTAGAAAGTTCGAGAGATAGAGATTTGTGATTTAAAATGTTTTAAAAAGATATTTATCCCCGGCTGATATTTTCAAGTTAACTAAGAGATCAGTCAGTAATGTGTATAAATGAGTATCATGATGGCTTGATGCATCCACAAATTGAATTGAGCCCCTGAGGTCAGAGAGGAAGATCAGCTGCCTGACCACTCCAGGTATAAATAGATGATTCTCCAGCTTTCTCCCCCTACCCCGGTAATTGGCTGGGGGTGTGGAACATCTGCCGTGTGAGGGGGCTACATCTGGGGATCTCCGCACATGGCGCGCGACTCCTGACCACTAGTGGCACTCTACCAATTTGCATCCTAAATTGTTGTTGCTTATTCCTCAAGTCGTTTAAACGATCTCCATTAGGTTCTATTGTCTCAGCTTTTCTATTATAATCCTGGGGTTTTCCCAGAGGTCTTTTTTGAAGGATTGCATCCTACATGCCAAGACTATATAGAACCTACACAATTGGATTTCTTTTTTAGAAATCGTTAGATTATTTTCATTTTTATATATTTTTAAAATATTATAATTCTTGTTTTATAATTATTTTAAGTATATATAAAAGATCAAAAACCTTTTTTTTTCAATAAGTTTCTCTTTATAATAAAACACAGCGAGCTTTCGAGTTCTCGATCTTCAACAGGCTGATTTGTGTATTTATAATGAAGTAACTTGTTTGTGCACAAAAGGTTTCTGTTTTTTTTTTCTAAAAGTATATCGCAATTTCCTTATATTTGATTTATTTATATATAAGAGTACTTTTCCAATTATATATTTTTCCTCGTATCAATGGGCCTGTAGAAAAATATGAAATTCCCATGTTTCGGTTTTTACATTCAAATTATATTAATAACAAATATTCTACACCTAATATCCAGGCAGTTAGGAATTTCACTGCAAGAAGTCATTAGAATGAGGTTTAGTAGCCTGGTGACAGACATTGTCAAGTTTCGACAAAAAATGATTATATGTCACATTGTGATATTTTCCATTAAAAAAATTGTTGTAATGGACTCCGGTTGTTTTGTTTTTGTTCGACTCTAGCAGAAAGTACTATTAGCTGAACGAAGTTCTGGTACTTTACAAATCTAAAAGTAGAATTACTTTCTACATATATAGGTCTGTAGAGTAATGTAAAACAGCTCCAACCATATTATCATATGTAATTAGGATTAAAAAAAGCAGGAGATGAGACAACTAGTCTCACCTGAGAACGCAATGTTGAGGTATAATAATGGGAAGATTAGTTGGTGTCGTGCGTGACGTGGTTGGTTAGCGTTCCCTTCACGTCTCCCCCGTATCCTGTTGCATGGTCGCCAACTTAGATTTGCATATCCACCACCGCAGAATATGCTAACAACTTCATTTAGAGATTCTTCATATTGTTTGTAAGATCCGCATTTACCTTTTAACATGCATTTTGCAAACATTTTTTGAATTTTTTCCATGGTGGGTTAAGAGTCTACACTCATGGACAAAATTTAAGGAAGTTGTACCTTTGAGCATGTATAAAACTTAAGCTTTCTTAAGTTTTGTTGTTAGTTTAAGTTGTACCTTTTATAGCATGTAAGCATGTATATCGCGATTCAGACAATAACTCTGAAAGATATTTTATACACAGTGACCTTTATTGAAGACACACGATGTGTGAACAAAATTGCTTCGTCTCCTTAAAAAAAAAAAACAGTCGACTAGTGATATCGGACTTTCAACTTCCTTAAGATTTGTCAATGAGTCTATATAACGGGGCGGTTATCATTTCCCGAAAATTTCACAAGACATAAGATAAAAAAAAAAAACTTCAATGAAATATTAATCAAATTGTTTTAAAAATTCTCTTCACTCTGTGCATTATATATTTATCATGTTTTTAACATTTCTTTATTGTATTTTATTGTATCCCTTGCTAAGCTAACGTTCTATATAGACAAAGAGCAACCATCACTTCATAAATGGTAGCTACTATGCATAACAAAACTAGCCTCAATACCAATCACCATTAAGTAGATTCCAGAAATAACCCCATTGGCCACCGACAACGGTCACCCACCCATCTAATTGGCCTTTCCCGAAGAGCCCTGCAAAAGATTAATAGAATACCAAACGAATACGCGAATACAGTCCTCTCTTTTCTCTAAATAGAAAAAAAATTAACCTAAAAGGTCTCAACCACATTAATAAAATTCTCAACGATAAAACCATTAGTGAATTTGGTTATTAGATATTCCGTGATTAATATATGTATCCATTAAGTTATTACCGATCTTCTATGAATATTTCATTTGTGATATAAACATAGTTATTAAAATTTTATAATAAAATAGATTAACCTAAAATACAATATCGTGTTTCTTGAAATGTTACTATATGTAGTATTGTTAATGCTTGTGCACTTAGCCTTTTTAATTTCTTTTTTTATTTATGAAACAAAATGAAAAAATCGAGGCTGTAAATTACATCTAAGATAAAATAGCACTCTTGTGATTTTTTTAATCAAGAGAGGTTTTCCCGAAAATCAAATTTTATACTTTTAGAGAAATCTCCATTTACATTTTTTTAAATGTATTCATTTTGAGCATAAATTTGCTTTTAAAAATAATATTATGTTTCAAAATGTTACGTTTATACACATATCAATTAAATTCTTGAAGCAAAAATTAAAAATTATATATTAACTTTTGTAATTTAATCAGTTTTTTTTTAAATTTATATAAAAACTATTTTTAAAATATACAGACGTATACTTCTATATATATAAAGTTAACAATATAAATATAGAATAGAAAGAGAAAATGTATATATAAAATATATCAGTAAAATATATATAATGAAGTTCTATTGATTCAACATACTGTGTATTTAATATTTTTATTTAATTTTGAATTAAATTATGGAAAATATTTATGTTAAAAAAATATCGCTTTCATATTTTGCTTATTCATCAATTGCTTATAAATATGTTAATATATTTGGTATAATTTAACGACACAGAATCTTCAAATATAGGTAAACGGTATTCTGTTATATATTCACAATATTGATATTGTTCAATGAATGCAAAAATCAATCTGCTTATTATTCTAAATCATTTAAATTCAATGCAGAATTTAATATTTGCCTTAGGGTCAAATATTATTAAATATTAAAAATTTGGGTCGTATTAAGGTCCTGGTTTTATAGTTCCCTTCAATTTAATCAATAAAAGGCAGATTATTAAAATGAAAATAAAAATATTTATCTTTTAAAAAATAAAAATAAATTGACTTTTAATTAAATTGCGTTTAAATATAGATTTAAAAAAAAAAACTTTTTAAATTTGTATAAAATATTTAAATCCCATTTTTTCAATTACAGATTATTTCAACTATTCCATAATTTCTCTATTTGCGATATATTTCTTAAATTCTTTTATAAAACATTTTAAATTTTTATTTGCGTATATAATAATTCAATTGAAATTGTGAAAGGAAATAGATTAAATTATTTTACACACGGTAAAGGCTTTTATTTTAATAAATCTAATTTATTAAATATATGCTTTTAACCCCTTAAAAGCCATTTCTCCTTTTATATATAAAAATGCATTAGACCCGAAAGGACTTTTATTTTCGTATTTTAAGGAGTAATATAATATTTTTTACAATTCTGTGTAAATGTTATATTTAAAAGCATAAATTGAAAAAAAAAATTATAAATTTCGATAGCAAAAATTCAAATAAGTATAATATATATGTGAAAAAATATATATAATATAATATATATGTATATATATTATATATATATAAATATTTAGACATAATAATAATAAAATTATAATGTATTATTTATACAATAAATTATAGTCTGATTAATTTTAAAATGTATAGGCATATTTGTTTTATAAAATCAAGAATATATTTAAAGGGAGAATGATCATTTTAAAAAATATTTTTAGAAAATATTTTCATTTTCCAATTCGTACTGTACTATAGCCAAATGTGTCTAATATCATAGAATTTATTCGCTATAATATATTTGAGCATTGTGCATTTGAATATTTAAATTATAGGGGAAAAGCATCATTAAAACACACAAAATGAGGTTTTTTAAATGACATCAAATTTTAATATCATTAATATTAAAATTTAATATATAAAATAAATTTTAGAATCACCATAAATGTAAATTAATATAATTATCTGTGCTAGTTTAAAGAGCGTATTTCGAATTTATAAAAAGCATATGTATTATATATCATAATTTTTATATTGAGGGATTAACGTGCACTACAAATAAATAACCATCATTTATAAATTCATAAAATAATCATGCATATTAATATTTATGAATATCAGATATATTAAAATCAAAACAATGAACTGATTTATATCAAACGATATTGGGCGTAATCGGTGAGAAACTAAAGGGAATCGGCTATATTTATAAAGATGCTAGCATTGTAGTGCTAAAACGTGTTAGAACAAACGCATATTTAGATAGAATCAATGAAATTGTGTAAATATATATCCAAAAGATATGGAATATCCGAAGGCAAAAGATGTGAGCATGTGACATATGGCGGCAGCTGCACCTGAGACACCAGACGCTTACCTCGAGTCAGACGAGTTGTGTGTGCTTTTGATGCCAGCGCCCCTAGCGGCAACCACCGGCACACCCCGGGCCGAACATATGTTGCCATTTTAGAACGCGCCATCAACCTGGAGAATGAACTATATTAAAACATATCTTACATGTTCTTAATATTATATTTTATTTATAAACTGTATGTTTTTTGTAATTAATTGATATTTTTAATATTCTGATGATTAGATAGTATTTGAAAATAGAGCAATCCATAAATAAATCTTTAATTAAAAAGGCATATATTGGATCAAAATATCATTTATTTTACCAATATTTCAGTTGGCTGAACGCCAGCCTTTATCAATGTATTATAACATTTTAAAGTGTGTCTATTGTCTATTATAAAATGTTATAATACCTTGATAAAGGTTGGCGTTCAGCCAACTGAAATATTGGTAAAATAAATGATATTTTGATCCAATATATGCCTTTTTATTTATTAGATAGTATGTTTAATAAAATATACAAATCGATCAATGAGAGAATAGAATAATTAAAATGGTCTTACTTATTTCCAACAGCTATATCCTTTATATTATTGTGGAGACTTGTATATTAAAATAATATTTATATAGAAAAATGACCATTCTCTTAGCAATAATTAGATAGAAAATATATCTGCTGAATTTTTAAAAATGTATATTATTCATTGTGTGAGAAAATGTATTATGTGTGACAAATGTTACTATTTACGGGTTAACACACAAATACAATATACTAGGGCCTACAGTAAGAGTAACTTAAACACAGAAAAAACGTGGACTCAAAAGTACAACACCAAAAAAAAAAAAAAGTAAATAAAAATCACAATTTGTTAAATAAAATAAAAAAAAAACAGTACTTAGCTTTATTGCTGCTTAGGTAGGGATCGGACCGGGGTTACACAGGTATGCGACGAGATTGCCAGACAGGGATATAGCACGCAGAGAACACTTTAATCGTCCCCACACGAAAATCCACCACACTCGCCTCGACTCATACCATAACCCCCTTTATATACAAACATGACCACATTCGTCCAATGAGAAGGCGGGAGAGATTTGTTCACAAACAAACGAAAACACAAATTATTTCCACTAAAAACCTGAGATAAGATGATAAGATTGCAAATATTTGTCAATATAATTTGACAAAAGGTATCCTTCCAAAAAAAAAGAAAGAAACTAATAAATCTCCTAAACATTCCCATTGTCCCGTAAGGAAAACCTCCCGCTGTCGGGAGGGAAAAAGCTCACGGGAGCCATGTTATAAAGATACAAAAAAAACTAAAGAGAGGAGTAGAAGACATCCGGGTCGTTCCATAAAGGTGCCTTCCATCTTGTTCCTCCCAACAGAAACATCAAACCAAAATCTGCGCAAACTACGTGAGTTACCATGAGTGATTACCAAACACACACATATATAATATGCTTTAGTATACAGAGTTTAATGGGGGACCAAATAAGCTCTCATCTGGGACCGGCTGGGCATGTTAGGTAGAGACATTGGGTACTGACAGACGCTCACTTGATGAGAAGCCGAACGATCCAATTCCATTCAGTTCTCTCAAATCCAAGAGCTAAAAGCTCTTCTTAACTTCTGTTTCTAAACGCTTTCATCCTATCGACATGTACAACTTTCACATCGTGCATGGTGACCCCTCTTACTCTAAAGTTAACATCGGAGACCCTAGCTTCCACACGGAAAGGCCCATAGACGTTGGAGTAACCTTCAGTCTTAGGAACAGCTAGCATTACCAGATCTCCTCGGTCGAAACTTTGGTATAAGGTGGCCTAGGATTCATAAGCTTTTTAGCAGAATTACCTGACATAAACTGTCTGACAGTCTCCTTTGCTTTCCGCATCACCCTTAACCTCTCAGCCCAAGTAGGCTTTCTAAAACTATTAACAGACCCAGCGCTACACTCACAGCTTCTGTTAAACTCAGTAGGTGGCAACTTTACAGCCTCGTTTTCAATGCGTCTCACTGATTTCTCATCTATGGAGCTTGAAACCATTGGTCTATGTTCACTGGCAACGCAGCTAAGGTCTACATAATCATGGTCTTCTGGTTTCAAGGAAATCATGTTGCAACGTTCCCGTACGGGAGGCAACTGGATTTTCAATCTCCTTATATCATTGATTCCCAGAATCCCGTCGTAGCCTTTATCTCCGAGTGACATTAACCAGAATCTTATCTCTCCCAGCTGGCTGCCGTTTTCGTTACCAACTCTACAGGTTTTAACACGTGTAAGTGTCTGCTCGTGGCCTGTCACTGAAACTATACGTAAAGTTTTAAGTGCATCGTCCCAATTCTCCTTCAAGACATTACACTTTTCGGAATCAATAATACTGACTTGGCTTCCTGTATCGTATAACAGGTGCCACATATTGCCGTTAATATTCACCTTAACTATTGGCAGATTTCTAAACTGATCTCCTCCATATGAACGTATGTTCACTATCTCAGCATTGTCAAGAGTATTGCGGTTGGAAAACATAGAAGACTGTCTTGAGCAATCACTAGCTATATGTCCTAAGCTACACTCAGGTGGACTCAGCCTGATTTCGCCCAACAATTTAGTCATTTTTTCTATCTCACCTCTAAGATCTGTAATACACTGCTCATTTTCGTGCTTCATCCTGTTTACACTGGTACTAAGCATCTTCATCTCGCTCTTAATGCTATTTATTTCTTCAACCCCTTCTACTGAACATACCCCTTTCATAAAGCTGCAACGGTGTTCTACACTCTCCTCCATGGCCATGACACTGACTGCTTTGTCTATTGATTTAGCCTCACTGCGAACAATAGCCTTTCTATACTTATCGAGCACATTTTCGAGGAAAATTTCGAACACTAGGCTATCGTCAAAACTGTACTCTACTTTATCTCTAATGGCCAGGAATCTTTCTTTAAAAACCATAGGACTTTCACCAACTCTCTGCTTAAGACCTTCTATTAATTTAAGGCATTCCCTAATACCACGCGCTTTCTTAGGGTACAATATGTTCAGTTTACTAGCAATACTTTTGAAACTGCTATCGTTACGTATACCCATCTCCTCTAAGCTCAACCTAACTTCAGGGGATAAAGTCTCAAACATGAGCAATGCTTTGACCTCAGGATCCCATTTGCCTACTTGAGCTTTAAGCTCGACTTCCCGAATGAAAGATTCGAGATTAACCCCATTAAACACTGACAAGTTGAGCATAGAATTCGCAAACATGATGGAGTACAAAAAATAGTAATAAACCACTCAATCAAAGAAAAAAAACCCGCACGTAAAATTACAGGAATTTACACGTGCAAACACCAGTAATCCTGGCAGGCTCGCCAATGACAAATGTTACTATTTACGGGTTAACACACAAATACAATATAATAGGGCCTACAGTAAGAGTAACTTAAACACAGAAAAAACGTGGACTCAAAAGTACAACACCAAAAAAAAAAAAAGTAAATAAAAATCACAATTTGTTAAATAAAATTAAAAAAAACAGTACTTAGCTTTATTGCTGCTTAGGTAGGGATCGGACCGGGGTTACACAGGTATGCGACGAGATTGCCAGACAGGGATATAGCACGCAGAGAACACTTTAAGCGTCCCCACACGATAATCCACCACACTCGCCTCGACTCATACCATAGCCCCCTTTATATACAAACATGACCACATTCGTCCAATGAGAAGGCGGGAGAGATTTGTTCACAAACAAACGAAAACACAAATTATTTCCACTAAAAACCTGAGATAAGATTGCAAATATTTGTCAATATAATTTGACATGTGAATTTTGAGGAAAGTTATTCACAGCCCCGTTCACCAGGAATTTGATTTATTTGAAAATAAATAATTCATCTTCTCTCAGGTTCATATATAATCATTAAGATCTATGCATTCATTGCATGCATAACTCCGCCTTTGCCGGCCCCAAGCCAGGAGGAAAAAGTAGGAGGGGGAGCAGTAACAAGCTCACTAAAAAAAACTGGACTCAGCTGGTCCGGCTGATAGTACCCTGTAAGGACTCCTAATCCAGGGATACAGGATGAGTCTGTACTCTATGTTAGGAGCGGCTGCACATGGCGTCTGTTCCTCATGTCAAAGGCGGCCATTTCTTTCGGAGCTAAGTCGGCCTGCCACTGAGTAGTGCTCCCAGTCTTAATGACAAAGGCAGACGCATTCTACTTCACCCAGTCATGATGGTTGTCAAAGCTTGATACCCTAATATGATTAAGTAGAGATAAGAAATAATAAGAAGAATGCATGCATGCATTCATTGTACACGCTTGTTCGGCGGTACATATACTAAAATTGGAATGATACAGAGAGATTAGCTGGCCCCTGCGCAAGGATGACACGCAAAATCGTGAAGCTTTCTATGAATTAATTGATCTGATGTTGTTTTTGTAAACCAAACTAAATTGTTTATTTATAAATTAATATTTAATATATTGTTATATATTTATCATAGCCACTTTTAACAGTACATAGAATACTCTAGAAATTAAACAGATATTTAGTCATATTTTGATTATATCTAAATAATGTTTGTATATCTCTATCATTCCATGTACCTTTTGCGTCTACGTGACCATACTAGCTTGTTCGGCGGTACAACTACTGAAATTGGAACGTTACAGAAAAGATTAGCATGGCCCCTCCGCAAGGATGACACGCAAAATCGTGAGCGTTCTACTTGGCACGCTCTTTCAAAGACCATCCAGCTCTTATCTTCACATCCTCTATCAACAACAAAAAGCTTTATTAAGACCTTTTAGTCTTATAAAGATTCTCCAAGCAGAAATGTAGGATACATGCAGGAAAACAGTAATAGTACCTTAATGGTAATATGATATTTATATATAGAAAAATTTATATAAAAATAATCAAGCTAATAGATTAGGCTGGGTAATTTGGAGGATAATAAATTTATTATACATGGAATCACAACGGAGTGTTATAAAATATAACGAAACCAATTTATTAACGAAAGAAGTTAAGGTCAACAACAAAATACATCGTCTTATATAGACTCGTCCTGAATTCCAAGAAAAAAAAAGCAATGATAAGAATATCAATAAATAAATAGGTGAAACACAATCTCTTGATAGTTCTTAAAATTGAAGATACTTTGGCCAGTAAATCTTTCTATTATCTCGACGTATCGACAAAAATCTTTTATCCTTGTCAGAAGAGAACAAAATTAAAACATTTGGCAAAGCGTTTTTTTTTTCCTTATCCCTTATACACGTAATACAGGCTATGATAATCAGGGTGGGTAGTTAGCGACTCCTTTTTCTGAAAGCGCACCACATGTCTACACATGTGAAAAGCAGTTCGACTTTGCACTTACAAATGTGCCAGAGCCCCGTTTGGTTACTTGCACACGCTGGTGGAGTTGGACTTTTGCAAGAATCGGGGGCCATTGGAGCATATTTTTTTTAAACAGAAAAAAGTGTCCAATGCGGGAATCGAACCCGGGTCGTAGTGGTCGAAAACCAAACGGTGTTACCAGTCTCCCACCGACCCCGAAAAGCGTTAAAGCGTTAGAGAATAATTTTTAACGCTTTGCTAACTGTTTTACTATTTGTTCTCTCCTGACGATGACAAAATGTTTTTTTCGAAACCTCGAGACAATAAAAAGATTTACTGGCCGAAGTGTCTTTAATTTGAAGAACTATGAATGCCGGTTAGGAAACGTCTATCTTTACGACAGTATATTGAGTGAGATATATCTAAATCTATAATAGCCGAGGATATTTACAGATTTATGTTTTTGGAGGACATTTTACGTTCTTCTCAACGAGACATTTATGATAGTGATTTGATAAAAGAATAAATAAAGATTGGAAATTTATCTAAACTGGGACTACATAAGGCAATCCATCTGTCCATCGTCTATCAGGATAAGTAATGATAAGTTTAGGGCCTCTCAAATCATCATCACAATCCCTTCTTATCCCATTTTAGATTGGACCATACAGATCTACCTATACAGGCAACCTAACTCGTTATTTCCTCAATATTCGATAATGCACTTCAACAAAGAACTTTGATATTGCCACGTGGAAAATTAGGGAAGACAAATTTCAGGATGAGACAGCAATTTATTTAAGGCAAGAACAAACTATGAAGGATAAACAAAAGATAAGGAATGAGAGAGGTTTACAAAGTAGTAAAATATAAACATAAAAAAGAATACTCTGTTAATACTAGTGTAAAATAATAAATACTTGTAGAATAATAAATACTTCGCTTCAATATTATTTGGTAAATATCGATATATTAGGAATTAATATAAGGTCGTCCCAATAGTTCAGTTTTTATTAAAACTTTGTTTTTCTTATTACTTGGTGAATAATATTATACAGCGAATATACATAATAATACAATTACTTTATACATAATACAAATACAGGGTGTACCAGGTAAATTGGGAATTTCAACAATGGTATTTTAACTGAAATTTTTTGCAAGTAAAAATTAAAATATCCGAATGAAATTTGACACAGTAGTAGATAAAAGGATATAGTTTTTATTTATTCAATGTAGTTTCCATTATTAGCTACAACAGTCTCGAGGCGAGTGCGGAATGAAGCACAGGCCTTGGCGACGATGACCTTGTCCATTTGGGTCATCACCGTGTGAACTGCTTTCTTGACAGACTGGATGGTGGTATGAGGAGCTTTGTTGACATCTCTCTCAACATACATAGTAGTCGAGGGGATTGCAATCTGGAGAATTAGGGGGCCAAATATCAGGACCCCAGTGACTAGGGACGTTAAGTGTCAGCCACGATTGTGTCTTTTTTGCCTTATGGGCTGGAGCTGAGTCCTGTTGGAAGACATACTTCCTTCCTGCGGCCACCATGTCCATCCAAGGCTTCACAGCGGTCTCCAGAACATTGATGTAGGTGTCAGCGTTCATCCTAAGGCCCTTCTCAAAGAAATGGGGAGGCATGACATCACCTTCACTGCTGATAACGCCAAGGACCATTACGGAGGCAGGAAATTTCGTGTGCATCACGACAGGTATCTCTGAGGGGTCTTTACAGATCCAGCGATCATTCCTGGGATTTACCTTTTGGTCCACGTTAAAGTTCTTTTCGTCAGAGAAGAACCTTAGCATGCCAAAAGAGTCGTGTTTCAGGTTGTTGAGGAGGGCAGCAGCCTTTCCTTTTCTGTTATTCTTCATATTCTCAGTCAGCAACTGACCTTTCCGAAGGGCATAAGACTTGAGACCAAGGTCCTCATGGATAGTTCTGACAATTGTCATAGAGCCAACGTCCATTTCCTTGGCTATGGCCCTCATGATCTTCCCAGGGTTTCCATCAATCTTCTCCTTGACATTTTTGACAAATTCTTCGCCGCTTACCCTGTCCGATCGACGCGAGTGCTTTTTCCTTGTAGCTATCCCCTCTTTGATACTGTCGGCCTCATCAAACTGCTTCTTGACACGATAAATAGTGGTTTTGGGCAACTTAAGAAAATCCACTATCTCTTTGGGGCTCCTTCCGGCGCGCAGAGCAACGATGATGGCAGCTCGATTTTCAAATTCTCGGTTACTCTTCATCACTACACTGCGCACACATGTACTGTTGCATTTTACATGAATATGGCTACGTAATGAAAAAAAAAAACAAGTTTTTAATCTCAAGTAGTTTTTGTTTTATGGACTGTCAAAGTTAGTCCCAATTTACCTGGTACATCCTGTATATTATACATAACGGCGAATAATATGGCGAATAATATTAGTATTTCAATTTTTTGCAAGTGTTTACGAATTTTAGAACACCTTGTATAAAAGATGGAGAAGTAGTAGAGAACGATTTCTAATCTATATAACGTAATTATAATAAAAATTAGTTTAATTACACAAAGAGAAACTTAATTGAAGCTTTATTAACATACCTTTATGTAAGAATGGTTAGTTGCAACATTGAAATTAGCGAAGGATTAGTGTTGCATGATGTAAAAGACGAGATAGGACTCTTAAGCAACCAAAAGAGTTACCCAACTGGAAACATTGGAGAAGAACTGCATTCTACAATGGACTCCTGCCCATGTTGGGATCGAGGGTAATGAAATGGCATTTGAATTGACAAAGGAAGCCAGAAAGCTGAGCCAAAGGAAAGAACAAATGTCAGTATTTGATGCTGATGCTTTGGCAAAATACAAGATAATCAAACAAAAAATAAGAAAAGATCAAATATGTGAAATAAACTCTGAGAGAAACCTAACAAAAACTATAACAAGACTTAGAACAAAACACTATAAAGGAATGACAATACATCCAGATGGCACAAGAACTTATAGAGCATGCAACAACTGTCCTGGTGTGGAACTAACACCTACTCACATATTCACATGCCCAGCAATGGCCGCAGCCTTGCATAAAATTGACTTAGACCCAGAGCAGCAGCTTTACACACCCAAGATAGTGGATATTGCTGCTGCTGCTGTGATGGAGATGCATGGAGACATTTGAGACTCTTTGGACACGACAACAACAACAACAAAGATAGTTACATTTATTATATTAATCAATTATATCGAAGCGTAGAAATTT
Organism: Cordylochernes scorpioides; assembly: GCA_030710605.1. Taxonomy (NCBI): domain Eukaryota; kingdom Metazoa; phylum Arthropoda; class Arachnida; order Pseudoscorpiones; family Chernetidae; genus Cordylochernes; species Cordylochernes scorpioides. The sequence continues at coordinate 28,456,245 of CP092871.1, read as the reverse complement.
GGAAAGACAAACTTCAGGATGACACAGCAATTTATTTAAGACAAGCACAAACTCAACCTTTATAAGATACAAGATGAGCAATGAGAGAAGTTTCCAGAATGGCAAATTATATAAATATCAAAATAATAATAATTAATACTCTCTTAAAATTAAAGATACTTCGGCCAATAAATCTTTTTATTATCTCGACGTTTAGAAAAATGATTTTTGTCCTCGTCAGGAGCGAACAAAAATTATAACATTTTGCAAAGCGCTAAAATTATTTAAAATAATGTTTAACGCTTTGCCAAATGTTTTCATTTTTGTTCGCTCCTAACGAGGACAAAAGATTTTGTCGAAACGTCGAGATTATAAGAAGATTTACTGGCCGAGGTATCTTTAATTACAAGAAATATGAATGCCGGCCAGGCAGCTTCTATCTTTACGATAATTAATACTCTGTATATAAAATATAATAAATAATTTGCTACGATATATATTATACAAATGAGCTGTTACGCTTCCAACAAATGTCTCTTTCAGCAAGACTCAACAAAATTAAATCCTTATGTCGCAAATGACCATTGACTCAATATTTTCACAATAGCTTTTTATTCAATAAAATAATCCCCTTCATATCAAAATTGGGGGTCGGTGAAAGGATGGTCTAAACCGTTGGTTTTTGACCGTTTAAAAGCGGGTTCGATTCCCGCATTGAGCTTTTTTTTTCTGATTTAAAACAAAAAAATGCTCCAATGATCCCCGATTCTTTCAAAACTCTAAACCCACCAGCGAGTGTAAATAACCAAACGGGGCTCTGGTACATTTGTAAGTATAAAGTCGAACTGCTTTTCACATGTGTAGACATGTGGTGTACTTACAGTAAAAGCAGTCGCCTACTTCTACTCACTATGATTATCATGGCCTGTACCACGTGTACTAGGGATAATAAAAAATCAATATTAAGGTGAGAATATTTGGCTTCTAGGGATAAGTTTATTTTTAAATTTTGCGTGCCACTTTTGCGCAGGGGGCCATACTATTCTTCTCTGTATCTTCAATTTTAGTATATGTACCGCCGAACAAGCGTGTACCACCTTATATATTCATGATACTATGTACAATGAATATGGAGCCTCTGACAGCGTTGCAGAGTTTGGTGGAGAATCGCCAGTGGGTCTCCAGTGACACCACGCATTTAGCGATCTACGAAGAATACGTAGATTGCGTACTTCGCTTCTGAGGAGATGGTAGAACGCTTCATGATTTTGCGTGATATCCTTGCGTAGGGGCCATGCTATTTTCTGTTTCGTTTCAAATTTAGTATATGTACCGCCGAACAAGCGTTTACATCACCTTATATATGTTTTCGCCATAATAGCGCTTTAATGTTTGAAACAGAACAAGTTTCAGGTCTTGATACTTTACGAGTTCCTCAGAAAGTTTTCAGGTGAAGAGTAGATGCGCCAAAGAAGAGGATACTCAAGGGCAACAGCTGTCACAACTCCACCCAACAATCTTCAGGAGGAAGCCACCTGCGTGGGAGGGACCGACCCCTTGCAAGATGACCACCAACAATGGGGAGCTATAAATATTTATGTAGAAAATATTATGATCATCATTATGTAGATGATAATAATAGGTTCTCAGAGAGTCTCACACAAAGCTCTTTTCTAGCTCAATCTGAACCTTCTATTAAAATGTAAACAATCCTAGGGTCAACAGTAAAACAATTAAAATTCTTTGTCTTGAAGATTTTCTTTAATTTTAATCGAAAACATAGAGGCTGCCTGGCCGGCATTCATAGTTCTTAAAATTAAAGATATTTTGGCCAGTAAATCTTTTTATTGTCTCGACGTTTCGACAAACATATTTTGTCCTCGTCAGAATAAAATAAAAATTAAAGCATTTGGTAAGGCGTTAAAAAATTTTCTAATAATGAAAAAGGTTTACTGGCCGAAGTATCTTTTAATGCACTATGTAATTACAGAATTTCGAGTTTAAAGATCTGTTATTCAAATCATACTAAAGTTGTGTTAGAGGAAGAACCTATCCATTGATATTGGAAGGAATATTGGGGTAAGTAAGGTTACATTTGGTAAGGTGCTCTTTCGCTCCATTGTTTTATTATTATTATCCCATGGAGACAAGGTCATGGAGACTAAATTCATTGATGAAATTCACAATCTTGGTAGAGTTGGAATATAGGTCCTGTCTTGAGGCTCCCATGCATTCTAAGAGGTGGTCTGGTCTCTTACTCTGGTCTTAAACTCCTACATACATCAAATGGGAAGTGAATAAAACCCATAGTCTATTTTCCAGTGCAATTTACAGCTTTGTTTTAGTGTGTACAGCCGTCATTTAATCTGTAACATGGCACAACCTATTTGAGAGCATTCTTAGGTTAAACTATTTTACTTTGTTTTATCGCATATATGTTATTAGAAATTTGAACTATTTTTGACGCATATGATTCTTCAAAAGAATATTCTACTGTCCTTACTGTATTGATAAATTAATGGGAAGGCATGGCTCATCAGTGGGGAACCCTTCGTCAGTTTAATCTACCTTACTTTTCCAAGAGACCAGCTTCAGAATCAGTATAAAAGGAAACATCATAATTCAATATTACAGCGGTATCATTCTATATACAGTTACGAGCGTCATTCCTCATCTCCTAATCTCCTAATCAATCAACTCTGTCACCGTTTGCTTTTTTTTTTTGGAATGGCGCCTTCCTATTGGTTGGCTACGATCACGCCACCTTTGCCCCCCCCCCCCCCCCCCCCCCATCATGCCTCCCCCACTCTGTTTCGTTTTGTGTTGGAGCGGGTCGCTCCTTAAATAAATGCATATATTAGTTAATAACTAAATGGAATCCTCTCTTTCTTTTTCCCAGTAAGAGACGCCTACGGAAGCCAACAGTACATAGACAGATAAAGCACATAGGCTATAGTTATTAACTAACATATGCATTTATTTAAGGCGCCAATATTAGAAGTAGTATTTGAATAAAAACATTCAATCGGGTAAAACACGGGCGTTGCCCGGGTCATTCGGCTAGTAGATTAAACTGACGAAATGGCTGGAAAGGTTCACCACTAATGAGCCAGGCACTCCCATTAATTTATCATTACAGTAAAGGCAGTGGAATATTGTTTCATTTTTTAAAGAATCATACGCTTACGTCAAAAAAAGTTCAAATTTCTGATTTTACTTTGTATAAGCTATAAATATTGAGAAATCGCGGTTATCACTTTTACAACTCCAAGGAGAATCCTCTGTAAGACCTGTGTGTCTTAATAAATGTTTTGTGTGTGTGACAATTTGACAATTAAAAATTATTTATTGTCTTCTAGACAATGTTACATAGATTCAATCAAAAAGAGAGAGAAATATATTACATATAGGAAGAAGAAGATATATACATATATGATACAAAAATAATTCACAAGATGATGATGGGGGATGAAGGAAACCACGGCGCTGGAGGGTCCTGGACCAGGCGATGAGTGGATCCTCCACTGCTTCTCCGAGCCCAACCTGGACAAAGTGGCGATATATTCACAACTTTGCCGACGCCAGGATGGAAAGGGCGTCGTCCTCAAGGCCGGACCCGCCGAAGAGCCAGGCCTGCAGGTCAGGGGGCCGCCCTATGTGTGTTATCACTTTAACAGTAGAACTTGAATAATTCCAAGACGTCTTTAATTCAAATATTTATCTTGGTCCCTAGAATTTCCTATAAATATAATTTCCATTCTTGATTCGAATTTTTGGATAATTCGATTTTTTTTTGGTCCCTTGGGCTTTGAATTATCCAAATTCGACTGAATTATTATTTTATAAATAGAATAAGTATAAAACTATTTAGCTAATTACTATAAAATACACTGTTTAATTCTTTTTAACAAACTATACTCTTTTTCTAATTGACTACTCCTTGATGCTTTCCAGCTTAAATTTCGACAATTTATAAATTTAAAAAATATGTTTTTTTTAATAGCAATTGCAGAGTTAAACAAGATAGCATCCGCTTATATATTTATGAATTTATTCGGCACATGCTTCAGTGTGAGTGTAAAGATGCTTAAAACAGGTGAACAGCTTTCTTTGACTTAGATAATACCTCTATCTTTCAGAGTAAATCGATAAAACGTGGTTTAAATTGTCCCAGAAGGATCAACTAACTCTCCTTGTAAATTGAAAAAAAGCAATTTGAGCCTAAAGTCGTGTTAAAGAATATATTTCCCAGTTGTTTCAAGATTACACCTTATATTTATTTTATTCAATGATAGAACCAATATTAAAGGCCATTAGATGTATTGAGTACGCTAAGAGAAGTAAAAAAGTAAAATTAAAAGCAAAAAGATACAAAAATAAATATATAATCTTAAAGAATACATAAAAGAGAGTAATTTTATAGAATTCAACACACGAACCAACCAGGAAAATAACAATTCGATATTTTTTCTATTTTCTAACAATCCGCATGTCGTTTCTAAGATGAATCGAACAATAAATTTAAGGAAAATGGGTTCTCTTGGAATGTTCTTTTAATTGTATCAGACGAAATTATTCCAGACGACTCTCTGCTGCTGCCACTTTATAATTAAACTCGACATCGTCTGCAAGATTGTACTTTTTACGCTTCCAACTTTCCAATTAGAACTGGAGAAATAATCAGTTGGAGGGAAGTAAATTGATGAGTTTGGCTTGCAGACGAAACCATATTGGCACCAAATATATTTGCTATCGTTTGATATTTATTTAAGTTTTTGTTTTAAAGCTGTCAAAGACCTTTTTTTAAACGAATGCTTTCACATAAATCATCATTTGTTCCATATAATTATTGCTTTGTTCGAATTTGTATGTGATCTTTTGGAATAAATGTTTGGATAACGACTTGAGAGAGAGAGAGATTGAGATTGAAACTACTTTATTACAATGTCCATATAAGATTATATAAGGTTAAATACAGGAATAAATATAAATATGAATAAATAAGATTATATAATGATAAATACATGAATAAATAGATATAAATATATAAAGTAATTGATAAATATACATATATATAGAGAAAGAGAGAATTATATAAAAATAAAAGATAATAAATATAATATTTTAATAAAATTAAAAAGACGCGCAATGCCTCTTATAAAATAAAAAATTAATACATATATTATATATTTTTATATTAATATAAAAACGTCTTTTTTATATTCGAAGAAATACTTTTTGAAAATGCAGTATTGAGGGCGATTTTTTATTAAAAAAAAAAAATTAACTATCCTCACTGCAATGAGAAAATATTAGGATATGGGTCTTTTGTCTTATCAGTGATAATATATAACAGTATATTTTATTTAATTTATATTTCTGTTCATATAAAAATCTATATATGTAATATTAAGGAAGGAAACAACCAAAATAAACAATAATACTGTTCCAGCCTTAAATATGCAAAATTGTTAGAATTTACTTTTGTTAATTATTGTTAAATTATGTAAATTTTAGAAATGTATATAATCTTGATTTTAGAAAATAAAGAGAGTTATTGAGTTATTAAGTATACGTGGTTGAGTCATTAGAGTTGGTGAGACAAGAGTTATTAATATATACGTGGTTGAGTCATTAGAGTTAGTGAGACGAGACAATAGCAGTTATTCAAGTTTGAATGAGTTAGCTCGCTGAGTCAGGAAGCATAGAATTAAAACCAGCGTTAAAATAAGAATTAGGCGGTGATTCCTCCTTAGTGTCAGGAGGCCAAAGCCAATTCGATTCATGGTCCCTCGAGAGCCTGATTGGGATTTGAAACAGAAGAAATTTAAGCAGAAACTCAGTGAGAATACAATTGCAAAATGTCTCGAGACGAAAGGATCCTCCAAAGAAAGTTAAGTTGTCAGATAAGGAGAATTGATGGATTTATTGAAAGTGTGGATTCAATTATTGAGGCAGATGAAACAATACGATTAGAAATAATGGGTGAAGAATTAAAGGAGATCAAAGAGAAAATTGAGAAACTCTACGACGAGCTGTTTTCTTTGGATGAAGTTGATATAGATAAAGAAAGTGAGGCATATGATGGTTCAATGAACAAGATTGGAAGCTTGAGGGTAAAAATAGAAAATGAGAGAAAACTCAAAGACAAACTGGCGGACATAAAGCCAAATGGCTCTCAGGCAAATATAAAATTGCCTCAATTTGACTTACCGATATATGATGGAGATAGGGGCAATTGGATCAACTTCAAAGAGCTATTCCTCACCACCATCGATGCACATCCAGGGTTAACTAATATACAGAAGTTACAATATTTGAATTCAGCAGTAAAAGGCGAAGCGGCCAGATTAATAAGGGGTTTCCCTTTACTAAGTGAAAATTATGGCCAAGCATGGAGTACACTGTTATCAAGATATGATAACCCGAGAGAGCTAGCTTATGCCCAGGTGTCAAAAATCTTTTCTCTCCGGGGAATTAAGAATCCATCGGCAAAGTGTCTCCATGAATTCATGGATGTTTGTAATGAAGCCATAAGAAACTTAGAAACGCTGGAATTGAAGAGAAATCAATTAGTGGATGTGATCTTGGTGCACTTCCTCCAGCAGAAGTTGAGTGAAAATCTAAGGTTGGATTGGGAACTGTCAGTGGACAACACTCTTCCTTCTTATGACAAGTTCATAGCGTTCATTTCCAGACATGCGAGAAGCATGTCTTGTGCTGTCAAGGAATGTTCAAAAAGGGAAGAAACCACCGGATCGAGATTTCCCAAATGCCAAAGCTACGGGATGCTAATTGAGAAATCGGACACTTGCATATTATGCAAATCTAAGCATCATCCACTATACATGTGCAACTTATTTTGCAAAATGCCTTTAAAAGAAAAATTAAATGTAGTAAAAGGTCATAAATTGTGCTTCAATTGCTTGAGGAAAGGCCATTTCTCATGGAATTGTAGGCTGAACCAACGATGCAAAGTATGCAAGGGAAAGCACCACACGATGATTCATTATGATAAACCGAGCACGGAAGGCGCTTCGGCCCAAGTTGAGAACACAACTCCGAAGGAACATGAAAGTGCTATCAATTTAACGAATACTCAACAGGCAAACTGCAATGATAGCCACGTACTACTCGCAACGGCTAGAATCAAGATAAAAAATGGACTCGGAAAGTTATGCACCTGCAGAGCCCTACTGGACAGCGGTTCCCAAGTCACCATGATAACAAAAGGATGCTGCGAAAGATTGGGACTTGTCCAAAGGAAATCAGATCGGATGATTATAGGGGTTGGAGGCACACCAGTGCAGCATTCTTCATCGACGGTAAGTGTGACATTTTGTCCACTGAATAATTCTGAGGAATTCTCGGTGGAGGCAGTAGTCACGGGAGTGCTCACTTCAGAAATTCCGAACTTCAGGTTAAAAGACCCTAATTGGCCAACTTTGAAGAGCCTCAAATTGGCAGACCCAGAGTTCTACATACAAGCCCCAATAGATATGATATTGGGAGCAGATATATACACTGAACTTATGTTGAATGGCTCTATATCTCTCGGAGAAGGATTGCCAATGGCTATTAATACAAGACTAGGTTGGGTACTTCTAGGAAAACTCATGGGAACATCAGAGAGTAATACAGAAGTCTGTAACCTGAGTTTACAATCTGAACCAGAACTAGAATTCGTAATGAAAAGATTCTGGGTGAATCAAGAGAAAAAGCATTAAGAAGGTTCCTTTCGTTGGAAGGAAAATTGTGTAAGAATGTGAAATTATATGACCAATACCGGGGATTCATGAAGGAATATGAACACTTAAACCACATGGAAAGGGTCCCAATTGCAGAAGTGAAGCGAGAATTGTGCAGATGCTATTACATGCCTCATCATCCAGTAATTAGAGAGCAATCCACTACAACAAAAATGAGAGTTGTGTTTGATGCATCAGCTAAATCTGAAAATAATGTTTCTTTGAATCAATTTTTGCACAAGGGACCAAAAATTCAACAGGATGTATTTTTCATTCTCCTCAGATTCAGAACGTATCCTGTCGCCATAACTGCTGATATAGAAAAGATGTACCGCCAGATAAGAATTCATCCAGAAGATGCGGACTATCAGAGGATATTGTGGAGACCATCGCCAGAAGAGCCTGTGGTGGACTATCGACTGCTGACTGTTACCTATGGTACAACTTCGGCTCCATTTTTGGCAATGAGAACATTACAACAGTTAGCAGAAGATGAAGGCCATAATTATCCTGAGGCTTCTAGGGTGACCTTGAATGATTTCTATGTCGATGATCTGCTAACAGGAGCTCAAACGATTGCTGAAGCCAAAGAACTAATAGACCAATTAAAGGACTTAATGAAAAAGGGAGGGTTTCACTTAAGAAAGTGGAATTCAAATTGCCACGAGATAGTGTCTCATGTCGAGGAAATGAACGAAGAGAAGAAAATTAACTTGGAGAAAGGAGCCATATCCAAGATTTTAGGAATTGTATGGGATCATGTACAAGATACGTTTAGAGTTAATATAACTCTTCCTGAAGAAGTTGTTACCAAAAGAGATCTTCTCTCCAATATTGCGAGGATTTTCGATCCACTTGGTTTCCTCTCACCTACTACAGTGGCTTTGAAAATAATAATGCAGGAGTTATGGAGAAGTGGGACAGGCTGGGATGAGCATATTCCGAACGACATCAAGGAAAAGTGGAATAATTTTAGAGCCGAATTACTAAAGTTAGGGGAGTTGAGTATCCCAAGATACGTATGGGCATGTGAAGGGGATCGAGATGTTCAACTCCACGGATTTTGTGACGCGTCAAGTGTAGCTTATTCGGCTGTGTGCTACTTAAGAACAGTCTCTCTGGATGGACAAGTCCATATATCAATGCTTGCAGCAAAAACCAGAGTTGCCCCATGTAAGTCTCTAACTCTACCTAGATTGGAATTGTGCGCGGCTCTCCTCCTGTCTCAGCTCTACAGATCTGTTGTTGATTCATTGAGGATTGATATTGGCAGGGCATATTTGTGGTCAGACTCTCAGATCTCATTGAGTTGGATCAAATCAGATCCTAGCAGATGGAAGACCTTTATACACAATAGAGTTGTGAAAATACAGCAACTGTCTGACAGAAACTCATGGCGTCATGTGTCTGGGAAGGATAATCCCGCCGATTGTGCCTCTAGGGGAATAATGCCTGCTGCGTTATCTGGACATACACTGTGGTGGCAAGGACCGACTTGGTTGAAAGATAACAACTTTGTTCAGAATCAGGATAATTTCTATGGCCGAGAATGCCATGAGGAAGAAAAAGTAGCCTTAGCTTGCCAGTCCCGAGTTTCAGTCTGTCCAGAGATTGTAACAAAATATTCCACTTTTATCAAGACGAGGCGAATCATAGCCTGGTGTTTGAGATTCATCACTAACTGTCGGGTGTCGCTGAAGAAAAAAGAAATTGGAACATTGTCGAAGAAGGAGTTAGAAAATGCAGTGATTAGGATTATTGGATGGATTCAGAAGGACGAATTCGGAGAAGAAATGCAGGATCTAAGAAATACGGGACATGTTTCAAGAAAAAGTAGAATTTTGCAGCTTAATCCTTTTATAGATGCATCTGGGATGTTAAGAGTAGGTGGAAGGATTCAGTTCGCGAATGTAAACCCTGATCAAAAATTCCCACTGTTATTACCGAAAAATCATCACTTTACCAAATTAATAATACTTCATTTTCACACGAGATATTTGCATGCTGGTCCACAGCTGGTCTTATCTCTAATAAGAAATAGTTATTGGATCATGCGAGGTAGAGACATTGTAAGAAGAATCATTAAACAGTGTATAACCTGCTTCTGATTCAGGGCAAAAACTGCAGTACAAATTATGGGGAATTTGCCTGCTGATAGAGTAAATCCATCAAGACCGTTTACCAAGACTGGAGTCGATTTGGCAGGACCTTACGAACTAAAACCAAGTCTGACTAGATCGAAAGGGACGATCAAATGCTATGTGATTCTCTTTGTGTGTTTTTCGGTCAGGGCAATTCATTTGGAAATGGTGACTAGTCTCTCGACCAGTTCATTCATTGCAGCTCTCAGGAGGTTTATATCTCGTAGAGGAAAACCATCAAAAATTTACTCAGACAATGGAACGAACTTCAGAGGAACTGAAAGCTTCATGAAGAAACAATATAAAATAATGAATTCAAAGGAAACTAAAGACTTTTTAGCAGAAGAGTTAATAGAGTGGCATTTCATTCCTCCATCAGCTCCACACTTTGGAGGACTTTGGGAGGCAAACATCAAATGCTTAAAGGGTCATCTGAGCAAGGTAATAAAGTCATCACTTTTAAATAGTGAGGAATTCATCACACTACTCTGTCAAGTTGAGGCTTGCCTTAATTCAAGACCGTTAGTAGAGTTAAGTCCCGACCCTAACGATCTTCGAGCTTTGACTCCGGGACATTTCTTGATTGGCTCCCCTCTGATTGAGGACCCAGGATTGCAAATTTATGAGCAAGGAGATTTGCGGTCAAGATGGAATCTGGTACAAAGTCTGAGGAACTCGTTCTGGTCAAGATGGACAAGAGAGTACATCAACTCTTTGCAACAGAGAAATAAATGGAGGTTGTCACAAGACAATTTGAAGCCTAATCAGTTAGTGCTAATAAAAGAAGATAACCTTCCACCTCTAAAGTGGCGTCTGGCCAGGATCCTCGAGGTATATCCGGGCTCTGACCAGAAGGTGCGAGTTGCCCAAGTTCGGGCTGCTACCGGAGTCTACCTGCGACCTATTACGAAGTTGGCTCCGCTTCCCTTCAAATCTGAACCAGGGTTCAGCGGCCGGGGGGAGTATGTTCCAGCCTTAAATATGCAAAATTGTTAGAATTTACTTTTGTTAATTATTGTTAAATTATGTAAATTTTAGAAATGTATATAATCTTGATTTTAGAAAATAAAGAGAGTTATTGAGTTATTAAGTATACGTGGTTGAGTCATTAGAGTTGGTGAGACAAGAGTTATTAATATATACGTGGTTGAGTCATTAGAGTTAGTGAGACGAGACAATAGCAGTTAATCAAGTTTGAATGAGTTAGCTCGCTGAGTCAGGAAGCATAGAATTAAAACCAGCGTTAAAATAAGAATTAGGCGGTGATTCCTCCTTAGTGTCAGGAGGCCAAAGCCAATTCGATTCAAATACAATGTTTGAAAAATTATATTATATATGTATAATATCAATTTTTAATTAAAAAGACATATATTGGATCAAAATATAATTTATTTTACCAATATTTCAGTTGGTTAAACGATAACCTTTATCAAGGTATTATAACATATAACTTTTTCAAAATATAATATCAAATTTGAATAAGCGATAGAACTCTTCCTGTTTAGATAATCAAATAAAGTAAAGCACGAAGGAAGATGATTTTCTTTTTAAAGAGAAACTCATCTTCCTTCGTGCTTTACTTTACTTGAATATAAAAAAAAAGATAAATACAATATCATATGAATATTCGAAACTATTATAGACGCGTATGATTCTTTTGAAAATTAAACAATTTCTACTGTCCTTACTGCAATGGAAAAATTAAAGGGAGGGCCTGGTTCATCAGTGGTGAACATTCCCAGCCAGTTTAATCTACCATACTGCTGTTAATTGCATTTTTGGAACTTCCTTTTATAGTGATACTGTTGCTAGACTATTGGAATCACACGCGTTTATAATAGTATCGAATATTCATAACAAATGGTGCGCTATGCATCATAATACAATATCATATAACGAGGGAGTAAAGGGAAAGCCATTAAGGAAAATTATATAATTTTCAAGAAAAATACCATTTGACCTTTAATTCTATGATATATATAAAAAAAATAACAGAAGATAAAGTAATTCTACTGTCCTATAAGCTTATGTCCATAGTTTTCTTGAAAACCATTTCTGAGATTCCACCCTTCAGTGCTGCAAATATAAGCAGAATCGTCCATTACAGTAGTAGAGCTCTGAGAAGCGGTCTGGTGGATTAAATTGGCGAAACCGCTGGGAGGGTTCACCACTGATGAGCCAAGCCCTCCCAATATATTTTTTCATCGCAGTAAGGGCAGTAGAAGTTTGTATTATGTATAAAAGAAACATTCATGCATTTAAATCCTTTCATTTTATTAAAGGTGTTTGCTGTTTATTCTATGGTTATCCAGATAGTCCAGAAAAATTAGAATTAATAGAGAAAGAATGAATCTCCATTAATATATTTTTAATTTCTCCTCGTTTAACTTTTTCAATTTTATGAAAAAGAATATTTTTAAATACTTTTTTTTTAAAGCCTGTGGATTTTAAATATATAAATACGTGAAGAAATATTTAAGAAACGTGTGGACATAGATATTACATATTATATTTATCATTTGGTGAAATAATCTTGCGAATATAAAAAAATCAAAAGAAAAGCGTTTATCGTCTGCACGCAAACAAAACATTAACCTCTGTCAATTTTGTAGCAACAACAAAAAAACATTTCTGACATTCTTTTTACTTTTGCCGCCATTTTAATTATTAATTTCAAAAATTGCTCTCTGTAGAATTACCTCATTAAAGTTAATTCTCGAATTATTTTTTTTTATTTTAAAAATAATTCTTTAAATAGAAACAAATTTTTGGCGGGAAAACCTAATATTTAAGATATCGTTTGGTTTTTTTTTATGGAAATTATATATTTAAACTTTATATTCACATGTAGAATTAAAATATGCAGAAGAAAAAGGGCTTTTTAAGCGAAGATTAGTCCGCGATTAAAAAAAAAACACTATTCTGACTTTTTAAAAATATTTTGTTAAGAAATATATAGAGAAATGTGGTTCTCTTTAAGAAGATTGGTCACTCGTTTAAAAAATAAATATATTTATTTATATATTAAAATAAAGGCATATTTTGGATCAATAAATTTATTAAAATTCAATATTTCGACGAGGCTGTTCGCCTATCTTCTTCTAGGAAAAATTCAAACTCCTTGTAAACTTATTATCCGCGTGATGCGCGCACGCGAGAAGTGTTGTTTTCTATAGCATATGTTGGTGTGACCAGACCATTGAATTATTGTATCTTCAGGAATAAAATGCTATATATATATTTGACTATTTTTGTTTTAACTGTAGATATGATTGTGGTATTTCTATCTTCCTATTGATGTTATTTTTATCATCTGTAGATGCCCAACTCTCCAAAAATAATATTGTGTGTTTATCCTGTACATTGTTGTATAAAACTATTGTATTATCAAAATTTGGCATATGTCCTTGCTTAATTGCATAATATACAAGTAAAAAGTTATATATGTGTAGTGCTATATGTATATTTATGTTGGTGAATTGCAATTTATATCTTTTAACTTATAAATCTTCTTTATTGAAGGTAAAAACTAAATAATGGACATTAATTTCTATATATATATATATATATATATATATATATATATTGTCCAAGTTAGCCTTTTACTGGGAAAATCTTCTTATCTTTCTAACATTATATATATTACCTAACATCTCTCTCTATTAGCTCAAATATAAACAGTTAAACCTGTCTATAGCGCCCCCTCTAAATAGCGCCTTCCTCTCTATAGCGCCCGATTTTAAATACGTATTACGATGCGATTTACATTAAAAGTGACCTGTCTATAGCAGCCGCTCTCTATAGTACCCTATTTTGGTGAGTCCCAAGAGAGGGCGCTATAGACAGGTTTAACGGTATGTATATATGCTTGACACCACAGATTATTACAATCTCTCATAAAATAATATTTGAAAATAATATCCAAGAATTAGCACAACATTTTCATATGTACAATAATTATAAATAGTTTAACAGTTCCGTAGATAAAATTCAATGCGTTAGCTCTTGGTCATCATGTGTTGTTGTTGTTCATTATTCCTCAAGTCGTTTAAACGATCTCCATTAGGTTCCATTGTCTCAGCTTTTCTATTATAGTCCTGGGGTTTTACCAGAGATCCTTTTTGGAGGATTTGATACAATTCAATAGATGTTCAGGACTGGCTGGTTGGGAATCGCATCTGGGGTATTTAGGGAATGTTTTGATTTTTTTTCCAAAGAATTTGAGCATTCTAAGATTCTTGATCTAAGGTTCGTAATCTTGAAATCACCGTTTGTTCTTTCCTAGTAAGGGTGTGGAAATAAGATTCGTTAGGAATGGGAGTGTACCAAGGGTGGTTTAGGGTGGATTTCCAGAGAGAGGTTATTCTTTGTTTGTGGATAGAAGAACTTTCTGAATAGGTCATCATGTAATCACAACTAAGACAATAAAGTTTTAGTGAGTCAGCCACACTCCAGAGGTAAGGCGAGACCTAGTTATTAAAGACTATCTCATTTCCTCCTGGAGGAACGTCCATAAGTCGTTAGTGATTTTTACGACCGCCGCTGGACAATAACAGATCATATCTCCCACTGCACTCCCTCCTGGACCCACCCGCGTCTTCGGCCGCTGGCCTCTCTTAGGTACCATCCAACCTGATCCTTTTTTGGGTACCCTGAGACGTCTGAAACCACTGGGTAATGCCTGCTAGTGATTATGGTACGACATATATTCCTGCAATATAAGAAAAGTGGAAAATACAATTTTTGTGTCATTAGAATGAAGTATAAAACCCATTTCAATCACAAATGTAATGATTTGATTTCAAATTTAATTAATTTATTTTTATTGTATTTTAGGTGTGTGTTTTCAGTGTTCTATTAATTGGTAGAGAATATTGTTTGCATATTTCATTAAAAAAAAAGTAATTCACAAAACAGAATCTATTCAAATTTAGAATAGCATCTGCCCTTTTGACATATATCTCCGATGAAAGTTCAATCCCACCTCAATAAACCCGATAATTCCTTGATGGCACCAAAATAATGATATCCAGAACGTGGTCAATCAAGCGCGACCAAATAATTCTTCTGAATTGTTTCCGCCCTTTGTTCGCAGGGAGGGATGAAATTATGGCGTCTGCTCGGGAATTATTTACGAGAATATCGTCTGTCTTAAAATAGCGTTGTAATTAGAAAATAATATTTTATCCTTTTGTTTTCATGTATATTATAGAAAAATAAAAACATTGTGTGTGGGAATACAATAGAAATTCTTAAGTCAATTTTAAACTTAGGAATTTTCTCAAAATCTCATCAAATAGTAGTCATACCTTTTACTCTCTTTCAAATTCTTCAAATTTTAATTTAAACTTCTAAATGAGAAGTTGAAAAGTATGTTTTCCTCAATTTAGAATATTTGCTTTTAAAAATAAAAATAACTTGTAGATTTTCTCTTTCAACACATTAATAATTTATAATATTCAAATGTGAAATAGTCAACAACTTATTTAAATAATTATTGATATGAATAATTTAAAGATTATTTATTTTCTCTTAGATAAAATATTAAATAGAACGTTATAAATATTTTCTAATAAATAAACCCATTACTAAAGTATGATATTTTATAAATATTTTATAACAATTTTTATATCTCTCTTTTATGAACCATTCGTGAAAAAAGTATTAATTCTACGTTAGCCTCTCTGTGCACAACATGTTAAACAATTATTGCTTTGTTCATTTGATGGGTAAGTTATTGTGTACAGCAGTATGTATTTATCTATATTTATGCAAATATCTTTTTTTATTCGTGTGCCTATATAAAAATTGGCCCTCTATGTATATAGATTCATAATACAATATTGTCACTGAATAATTATTTTAAATATTCTGTGGTATATCATCATTAATATTTGCATAGTCACTCATTACGATTCTTATATATTTTACTTGTAAATACATTTTTAGATATAGTTTTGCATTTTCTAAATAAACTATTTTTTTACTTAAACTTTTGTAGTGCTCGTTATCTCTACCGTGACAACTGGTGGAGAAGCTGGAATATTCTCTCGACGCCCAAGCCATTAGAAGAAGCCGAAGACTACAAAGACTAGAACCTGAGGTAAACATCGCTATGGTCAATCAAGAGACACAGACAAAAATGAGTGAGTACCACTTTCAACCTTTCAGAAACCCTTCTATTTTTACTGGAGAACGCAACCAGAATCCAGAAAAATGGTTGAAGGAGTTCCATCGCGTCGCCCGCTATAATTGCTGGGATGATTCAATGTGCCTCGCAAATGTTTATTTTTTCCTCCAAGGAACAGCGCACAGATGGTACGAAAATGTTGAAGAGAAAATTAGTTCATGGGATATTTTTGTGAAAATGTTTTCTCAGAATTTCGGACATCATGTCACCCAAAAAGATCAGCTCGCAGAGAACCTCAAAACTCGAGCTCAGGGGAAGGAGGAGACCAGTGACTCCTACATTCAAGATGTTCTCCATCTGTGCAGAGAAGTAGATCCGGCTATGATGGAAAATGAAATAATCGCACACTTGACGAAAGGAATATCGGAGGAGATATATCGGTCAATGATCATTTTAAACATCGCAACTATCGATGAGTTCATCAAATGGTGCCGAAAAATCGAGGCTTCAAATAAAAAACGTGTAAATAAACGTGTAGTATTCGACAGACTACCGAATGTTGCTGCCATCGGTTCAGCAGACTCTGAATCAATGGAAGACTTGGTCCGACGCATCGTGCGTGAAGAGGTTCATCGCGCACTAAATCCGGAGTCAACTACCCCTGAACCATCTTCTCTGAAAGAGATTATCCGAGAAGAGATTGAAAAAAACGTAGCTGCAATTTCGAAGCCTATTCAAAGGCCTCCACCACGACATTCGTACCCCAACCAAACGCGTACATTCAACCAGGTCCCACGACGTCAGTACCCTACCCAAACACCCATATATAACCAGACGCCACCACAGCGAAGAACGGATGAATGGAGGACGCATGACAACATCCCAATATGTTTTAATTGCGGCCGCCCAGGCCTTGTTAAGCGATATTGTAGAGAACGCCGACAATGGACGCAGAGAACCGAAGGACATGCACCAAGCACCCAAGAACCTCAAATGGGTGACCACCAAGCCATAAGAAGCCAAACCTACCGCAGACAATCGCCGTATCCAAACAGAGGAAGATCCGCAAGACGCCAGTCCGTTTCCCCAGGCCGCCATGCAAGCCAATCCCCACGCCGCTACAATCTAGAAAAAAACTAAGCGTCGCGTCTTCTTTCGAGGGGGAAGCCGCGGGTGTGAAAAACCCTCCATCGTCGACAGCCGCTAAATTACAACAAAATTATGTCGAAATCATCATTGATGACATTGCGTTTTCTGCTCTAGTCGATTCAGGTTCCTCTTTTTCGGTTATCTCTGATGGATTAAGACGACAATTAAAGAAGACCATGTTCAAGGATAGCGGAATGACTCTGAAAGTTGCTGATGGCAAGAATGTTACATCGATCGGCCGATGCACAATCAGCTTGAGCATCAATGGATTGGAACAGCCGCTTGAGTTTATCGTCCTCCCTAATAGCAACCCTAGTATTATCCTCGGATGGGATTTCCTAGAGGCATCAAATGCCGTGATTGATTGTGGACGCGCCGAAATCAGATTGGAAGAGGCCAAAGATGTACTAAATTCACCAGCTTCCATGGGAAAGGTTGTGGCTAGCAGAAGCGTCGTAATCCCAGCCGAATATGCCAAACTAATAAATGTTATGAGTGAAGAGCTTAATGGGCAAAATCAGGTACTTTTTGAACCTTCGAAAAAGTTATCAATAGTAAAAGGGTTAACACTTCCCTGTGCATTATTTGGGCTTTCCCATAATAAAGGAAAACTTTGGATCGTAAATCCTAGCACCAGAGCTCAAATGGTCCCTAAGGGAATGTGCCTAGGAAAAATTCAAAGGGTTGAAGAAAATAACTTGACGGCTATTTCAGAATGTTCTGAATTTAATAAGGAGGTGAAAGATAGGAATCATGCCAGTCATGCTGATAAAGGTGACTTTAAATTTTTACAAAATCTAATTAGTGATGATTTATCAGAGGAGCAGCAGTCTCAAATCTTATCAATTTTAAAGCGACATGATAAAATATTTGATAAAAATAATGAACCAGTAAAGCAAACTTCAGTAACCAAGCATAAAATTGAAACTGGAAACCATCAGCCTATTAAGCATAGACCATATCGAGTCTCCCCTACAGAATGCCAAGCAATCCAAACGGAAGTGGACAAAATGCTAGACGCCGGGATTATACGTCATTCAGAAAGTCCATGGTCATCGCCGGTTATTTTAGTGAAGAAGAAGGATGGTAACTGGCGTTTCTGTGTGGATTACAGACGACTAAACAAGGTTACTAAAAAAGACGTTTACCCACTACCTCGAATCGATGATACACTTGACTCCCTGAAAGGAGCCAAATTTTATTCATCAATGGACCTTCGTTCAGGATATTGGCAAATAGAAGTCGACGAAGCAGATAGAGAAAAAACTGCCTTTATTACCCCTGACGGACTCTATGAATTCCTGGTCATGCCCTTTGGCCTATGTAATGCCCCTGCAACATTCGAGCGCATGATGGACAAGATATTGAAAGGCCTGAAATGGACGATGGCTCTCTGTTATTTAGACGACATCGTTGTGTATTCCAGATTGTTCAACGAACATTTACACCGGCTTTAAATCATACTACAATGTCTCGACAAAGCCGAGCTACGCCTCAACCCCAAGAAGTGCCTTTTCGGAACTAAACGAATAAGAGTGTTTGGACACCTCGTCGATAGTAAGGGTATTTATCCCGATCCAGAAAAAATTGAAGCTATCGCCAGGTTTCCGACCCCAAGATCTATAACAGATGTGAGAAGCTTCATTGGCTTATGCTCCTATTATCGTAGATTTATCGAAAATTTTGCTGAGAAAGCTGCTCCTTTACACGAAGTCCTCAAAAAAGATAATAAATTCATGTGGAACTCTGACCAACAGGATGCTTTTGATTCCTTGAAAAAAGCATTGATGTCTGAACCTGTTCTTGCCTATTTCGAAGAACAACTGCCAACCGAGCTTCATACTGAAGCCAGCGGTTATGGAATTGGAGCTGTCCTCGTGCAGATCAACGATGGGAAGGAGCGGCCAGTTGGTTATGCTTCAAGAACTTTATCGAAGGCGGAGAAGAATTACTCAACAACGGAAAGAGAATGCTTGGCCGCAATATGGGCCATCAACAAATTTCGACGGTACCTTTTTGGTCGTGAGTTTGTCATCGTCACTGACCACCACGCTCTTTGCTGGTTATCTAACCTGAAGGACCCGACAGGAAGACTAGCAAGATGGGCTTTAAAACTCCAAGAATACAACGTAACAGTTGTTTATAAAAGTGGACGCAAACACCAAGATGCCGACTGTCTTTCTCGAAATCCTCTCCAACTTGAATCGGAGGAAGCATACAATGATGAGGATGATGATATTCCCTCAATAACTGCTCTGACGTGCTTTGAGGCTGAACAAAGAAAAGACCCTAAAATTAGTAAATTGATAGAAGAAACAGAAAGATTTGGTGCAGAATCGAAAGCATATGAAATGTTAAAAGGAACCTTATACAAAAAGAATTTCGATCCCCTGGGAAACCAACACCTTTTAGTTGTTCCCAGGCACTTACGCTTAGAGCTACTGAAAAGTTTACACGACGCTCCCACAGCAGGTCATCTTGGATTTTCGAAGACATATGAGAGAGTTAAAAACAAATATTTCTGGCCAGGACTTCCCCGGGACATACGGAAGTATGTCGCTCATTGTAAAGAGTGCCAAAGAAAGAAACAATCAACTCAAAAGCCACCCGGACTACTTAAGGCAATACCTCCTGCAACCTCCCCTTTCCAGAGAGTTGGAATGGACCTCCTTGGAAGATTTCCCAAGTCTGATACTGGTAATAAATGGATCATAGTCTGCACTGACTATCTTACTCGATTTGCCGTTACTAAAGCCTTACCCACAGGGGAAGCAAAAGAAGCAGCCAAGTTCTTAATGGAAGATGTTGTTCTCAAGCACGGAGCCCCCAGAGAAATCATCACGGACCGAGGACGAGTATTCCAATCCAAGTTGATTGCGGAACTCACCAGTCAATGCTCGTCGATACATCGGTTCACGACAGCGTATCATCCCCAGACGAATGGACTTACGGAGAGATTAAACAAAACCTTAGCCAACATGATCGCTATGTATGTAAGTGTTGAACAGA
Source organism: Cordylochernes scorpioides (assembly GCA_030710605.1). NCBI lineage: Eukaryota > Metazoa > Arthropoda > Arachnida > Pseudoscorpiones > Chernetidae > Cordylochernes > Cordylochernes scorpioides. Next base: position 28,436,089 of record CP092871.1, on the reverse strand, counting down.
AGGACTGGGACGTAATCCTGCCCTACGTTACGTTCGCCTACAACACGGCAAAACAAGATACGACAGGTTTTACCCCTTTTGAACTGATTCATGGACGCGAAGCCGAGACAACTGTAGACACTCTTTTCCCAAATCCGCATGAAGATCTCCAAGAGGATTACAGTCAGAGGATTGCCTCGCGAGTCGAAGAGACTAGGCAGCTAGCAAGATTAGAAACCTTGAAAGCCCAAGAAAAGGACAAGGCCAGATATGACTCAAAGCACGAAGCAATGGATTACAACGTTGGTGACCTGGTATGGATTTTCATCCCGATAAAAAGGTGGGACTCTCAGAAAAACTGATGAAAAGGTACTTCGGGCCATACAGGGTTACTCGGAAACTCTCTGACGTGACCTTCGAAGTTGAACCTGTGGACCAATCAACCAGGAGACGCCAAACAAGAGACCTGGTCCATGTACTGAGAATGAAACCCTACCATCTGTTCAAGTGATAATTACAGCGGAAGGCTGTTCATCTAGGAAGGGGGCAATGTCACTGAATAATTATTTTAAATATTCTGTGGTATATCATCATTAATATTTGCATAGTCACTCATTACGATTCTTATATATTTTACTTGTAAATAAATTTTTAGATATAGTTTTGCATTTTCTAAATAAACTATTTTTTTACTTAAACTTTTGTAGTGCTCGTTATCTCTACCGTGACAATATAATGCGGCTTATGATTGTAGAACGACATTTGAAAATTATCTCGCATGTGTTTCTTTTTCTTTCTTATTTCGTGGGTAGTTAGCGACTTCTTTTTACTATAAGCGCACCACATGTCTACACATGTGAAAAGCAGTTCAACTTTGCACTTACAAATGTGCCAGAGCCCCGTTTGGTTATTTGCACTCGCTGTTGGGGTTGGACTTTTGCAAGAATCGGGAGCCATTGGAGCCTTTTTTTTAAATCAGAAAAAAGTGTCCAATGCGGGAATTGAAGCCGGGTCGTAGTGGTCGAACACCAAACGGTTTAACCAGCCTTCCACCGACCCCCATTCCGCATGTGTTTCTTTTGAACGAAAAATCGAAATTTATTTTAAGGAGAAATAACGAATAATTTCTAACCTTAGGGATGAAGTATGAAAGGATGAATTGTGAAGAGTAATGATGAACGGAATTTCCTATCCCTTGATACTTTATTTTTCCGTTTACCACTACTTTTCACAATTCATCCTTTCATACTTCATCCCATAGAAATAATTCGTTATTTCTCCTTGGAATAAATTTTGATTTTTCGTTCAAAAGAAACACATGTGGGATAATTTTCAAATGTCGATATACATTCATGGACAAAATTTAAGTAGAAAGTCTTTGCTGTCGCCTGTCTTCTGTTTTTTTTTCTAAAGAGACAGAGGCAATTTCGTTCACACTTGGTTATCTCATGTCTTCAATAAAGGCCACTATGTATCAAATATCTTTTATAGTTATTGTCTGAGTCCCAATATACATGCTAAAAGGTGATGGTGTCTTGTCCATGGAGCAGATCAGATTGGTCCGTGCACCCTGATCACATTACCGGCCAACTGAGGTGTCTTGTCCGTATGGATGTCCTCTTCTGGATTGATGTCTGCCATGTAGAGGGTGTAATATAAAATAAATGCTTTAAATATATTTGACCATTGACCAATATTATTATTGTTTTTATAAATATGTAAAATAAATCTAGATTTATAATATTAGGTATGTTGCACTTTGTTAAATAAATAAATAAAATAAGTCTTTTATAGAGATATATATTTCTTCAATAAAATGATAATCAAAACATATTACAGAGGTCTGCAAGGATGGCTGGGTATATATGGTCCGGAGTGAGTTGGGTGTTGTGACAGTTATGCTAAAACGTACAACTTTCTTAAGTTTTGTCTATGAGTGTAATTCTATTTATTTGTAAATATTTATCCAGAGGTAGGTAAATTATTGAGGAAACCTATATTAAATAACGCACATTTATATTTTATCTATATGATTGATAATTTTTTTTTCACACACACAACCCACTGTGTATCAAATATCATTTAAAGTTATTTTCTGAATACAGATATACATGCTAAAAGGTACAACTTCCTTAAGTCTTGTCTCCATGAATATAAATTATATAAAATTAAACTATTAAAAAGAAAATAATACAAGGTTATATCGTTCATAAACACTTGCAAATAAATTGAAATACAAATACAATTCGCCGTTATGTATAATGTAATTGTATTATGTATTATTATGTATTCGCCGTGATATTATTCGCCAAGTAATAAGAAAAATAACGTTTTAAGAAAAACATGAACTTTTAGGACAACCTTATATTATATGCCCAATAAATATCCAAACCAGTAGAGCTCTGCCAACACGCTCCAAGGTATTTTACCTCCAAAGCTATAAAGTCTCTCCCACGGAATAGCTTAATCAATTCAAATTTTCATTTTATGAACCGAGTTGAAAGCAGGTCCTAGTTGCCGATTATAAATTCCGCATAAATTAGCATGAGATATTGGAAGATTTTATGGTCGAAGGGACGGCAGTATTGTCGCAGTTTATACCGCGGGATTATGGATTGTTTAGGTTATGGGGAGAACATTGAATGTGTTGTACAGATAGGATTGGAGGTGTGCTTGAAGTTTTGGTTTCATAAAGACAAATCACATATATGTATCCTATTTTAAACTACGAGGGCGTATTGAAATTAAGATCTCCAATTACACCATTTCCGATTGCGAATTGGTAAGTTTTTTTTCCTTATCCCTAGTACACGTGGTACAGGCCATGATAATCATGGTGGGTAGTTAGCGACTGCTTTTACTGTAAGTGTACCACATGTCTACACATGTGGAAAGCAGTTCGACTTTTCACTTACAAATGAGCCAGAGCCCCGTTTGGTTAATTAGACTCGTTGGTGGGGTTGGACTTTTACAAGAAACGGGGGCCATTGGAGTATATTTTTTTTAATCAGAAAAAAATGTCTAATGTGGGAATCGAACCCGGGTTGTAGTGATCGAAAACCAACGGTTTAGACCATTCTTCCACCGACCCCCGAGTTGGTAAGTGAAATTTGGCAACATCACTGTATTCCTTGGTTACTACGCCACAGTCTCGAACAATCTGTGTGACCATGGGACACTCAGTCGCTACATAGCACCCATTTAGGATGGAGCTCCGGCTTCGACCGCTCGCTAGGTGCAAACTGCGCTCAGTCATTCGATTTTTGAATGCAAAAAAAATTAATAGATTACTACAAGGGAGTAATAAGACCAAATCTATATAAATAAATCGTTTTGAAGATCATTTGTTGGTTTGAAGTTTATTTGGAAAACATATAGACAATTTAAACAATTTTATTGATTCTTTTAATCAAATTTTACAAAGGTGGAAAAATAAAAGAGTAAAAGGGCATATAAAGTGTATGGGAATATATATGCAGTTGTGTACAAATTTCTTCATCAAGGAAGGCTTTCCCACCTTGAGAGAGTCCTCCTCCAGACAAGGAGGGGGTCTTCTTGTACACTTCTCAGTTCTACGCCGAGGAAGTACCTATAGATGCGCGTCTTGGAAGACGCTAGGATGGCCAGGGCGTCATCGTCTAGGCGTCTATGGAAAACATATAGCCACAGTAATGTATTCAATTCTCGGCTTTTCAATGATTCTCTGTCACAGGAGAATCATTCCCTTGAAGAGATTGACAGCAAGTCATTGAAATTGAACAAATTGTTGGTTGATATAGCTGTATTTTTATACAAATAAATAGTATGTGATGTTTCGGTAATAACACTATTACTTAAGGATCACACTCTATTTATTGTTTTGCATTTGGTCTTATTACCTTTTAATTTTATTCTATAATACAAATTGTGCCTTATCATTAATAGAAGATTGATTTTTGCCGATGGGGGAAAAAGTCCGACCACACCGCCCTGCGGTCCCCCGTGGACCCTTGGAATATTCGACCAAATTCTGGTTCGTTTCCAAGGTGACTAACGTGGCAACGGCACCCATTTTCCAATGAAGAGCAAGATAGAGGACATTGCTGCTGCTGTGATAGAGATGCATGGAGACATCTGAGGCTCTTCATTGGACACGACAACAACAACAACATTTTTGCCGATTCTATTTTGTATTATGAAGTTTCACCATCATTCCATCTTATATACAACAACAACAAAAAGCTTTATTAAGTCCTTTTGGTCTTATACAGATTCTCTGAGTATAAGAGGTATATAACAGTGATAGTATAAAAATAATCAGCAATGTTATTTATAATGTATTAAATAGGGAGAAAGAAGATAGAAAGGGCTTGGTATAAACTTATATACAAGCAATCGATAACAAGCAGTTCCTTAAAAACAAAACGATAATTAGTAATATTGACAGAAATTTAGATTAGTACAAGTAAAATGAAAAGGAATATACAACAATGTTCTTAAAATTAAAAATACTTAGGCCAGTAAATCTTTTCATTATCTCGACGTTTCGACAAAAATCTTTTGTCCTCGTGTTCGCTCCTGACGAGAACAAAGGTTTTTTGTCGAAATGTCGAGATAATAAAAAAGATTTACTGGCTGAAATATCTTTAATTTTAAGAACTATAGATGGAAAATTTACCGGGAGGAAATTGATCCATAGAAGCATAGTGCGCCTCTCCCGTCAAAATAAACGTCAAAACCTGACGCCATCTATTGACCGTCGCCGCAAACTCGTGTTGTGGCTTTGTCACCGACCCGAGGCCGCTAGTTTGCGGCGACGGTCAATAGATGGCGTCAGGTTTTGACGTTTATTTTGACTAGAGAGGCGCCCTATGCTTCCGTGGTTTAAGAACTATGTATGCTGGCCAGGCAGCCTCTATCTTCACGATACAACAATGGTTATACATAATTATCAGGCATATTTATAGATTTATATGAATGGATCAATGTTAGAGGGTTGTCTAAAGTCGGAATATAAAGTATTAGGGATTAATTATTTGTTCACTCACCCAGTTGTTTTATCTTACATAAGGCGCACGAAGAGGAATAACCATTTTTTGATCAAAGATGTTTGAATGTAGGCCCATCCAGGTGTACCTTCAGGCCTAATATCTTATGATGTACGCTATATACATGAGTTTTCAAAATCTTGAAAACCATGTTACAAAAAATATTCATAAAATGCCTTTTTACTACAATATTTAAAATTTTGTATATAGAAATAGGTAACCAGAAATGGATAGGACGAGTGGTTAACACCCTCGATTCCCGACAGTCATGAACCGGGATTGAATCCCGCGTTAACATTTTGTTTAATATGTGAATAACCTTCATATATTATTCATTGTTGAAAATATCATAAACTAGGTTGCTCTTGTTGAGCGGTACCTAATAAAGTGATTTTTTTGGAGAAATGGGTAGAATGGAAAATACAATATTTTGTGGAGATTAAGATTTTACATTTGATATCCGTATAAACCTAGGATTATATACGGCTATAGTTATGACAGGTAGCGTTGCTGTCATCAGGGGTTCCAGGGATAAATCCTTGTCTCCAGGACTTGGGGCTCTACAGCCTCTGACAAGTTGACAAGTTATGTGACATCTCTGCTTGTGTCACGGTACTCACGACGGCCTCTACTCTTCATCAGAGAATGGGGATTTGAGCTACAGCTCTTGACATCCCAGAACTTTTAAAATTTTAAATGGATACAATGACTCCCTAGATTTTTCTCTAAGTTCAACTTCGCCTGTGAATGAAAGTGAGCAAATGGAACTCTGAAACTATTTAAAAGTCGAACAGCATCTACAAATGTTTTTATTATTATTATTATCTCTAGAGATAATAATTATTATCACTGCTAGAGCCCCGTTTAGTTACTTGCACTCGCTGGTGGGGTTGGACTTTTACAAGAATCGGGGGCCATTGGAGCATTTTTTTTTTTAATCAGAAAAAAAGTGCCCAGTTCGGGATTCGATCCCGAGTCGTAGCGGTCGAAAACCAACGGTTTAGATCATCCTTCCACCGATATACTTTGAATTTTAAATGAATACAATGATTTCCTAGATTTTTGTCCAAATTCGACTTCGATTGTAGATGTAAGTGAGTAAATGGAGCTCTGCAACTTTGTAAAAGTCAAACAGCATCTATAAATGTAAACAAGTGTAGAATTTGTTGTCTAACCAATCGTAATCTCTTGATGATTATAATGGCTACTTGCACTCGCTGGTGGGGTTGGAATTTTGCTAGAATCGGGGGCCATTGGAGCATTTTTTTAAGCAGAAAAAAAAAAGGCTAATGCGGGAATCGAACCCGAGTCGTACGGTCGAAAACCAACGGTTTAGACCATCCTTCCAGTATTCCAATATTTCTACTGTCCTCAAAGCTTATGCCTCATAGTTCATCTAAAATACCCATTCCGAGAGTCTAGCATCAGTATCACTATAAAATGAAGATTAAAAAGTGCAATATAACAGCGGTATAGTAGATTAAACTGGCGAAACCGCTGGGATGGTTCACCACTGATGAGCCAGGTCCTCCCCTTAATTTTTCCATTGCAGTAAGAGCAGTATAAATTGTTTTATTTTTAAAAGAATCATACGCGTCTATAATAGTTAGGAATTTTCATAGTGGCTTGTACCATGTGTCTCAATGTCTTCAACAACCAATGTTTTACTTAGTTCCGACATTTCAGTGACAGCTGAGTAGAGTGACAGCGAGGGACTGGAACGTATGAACTAAATAAAACATTAGTTGATGTAGAAATATATTTTCTAAACTTCCAACTTACAAATGATCTTCAAAAAAAATGCAACAAATTATTTCGATATAATTACATGATATCGTAGGTATCTCACGGCATAAGTTGTACTCAATAATATATTACAGTTCTGGTTATTAAATTTACTACAACAAAAAGGCGGCACGTTAAATTTACAAGCTTTGAAGAATATGTTGCGATATGCAAATGATTAGAGTTTCAATACATATATGCAAATTCGGCGCCGGTCGCGATAACTAAAATGTGTTTTTAAGTGATTGTACACCAGGTTTCTCTCACAAAGTAATATGAAGCGTTGCTTTGCTATGAAAAGTTGTAATGCCTCGTGTAAGAAGGATAAATACTTAACAACACTTTTCCGAGTTTGATAGAGGTAGAATTGTAGCTTATCGAGTTTGTGGTTTATCGTACCGCAGTATTGATGCCTGTGCCTGTCGAGATTCCACGACTGTTAGTAGATTAAGAAATCTATGGGTTCAGAATGGTCAGCCGAGAAGATCGACATTTTTTGGCCTTAATCGTATGGCCACGTTAAGAGCTCCGAGTTAAGAAATGGGGTCATTTGCAAGTAAAAAAGTGTCTGCACGAACAGTTTGACGAAGTTTGCATCAGCATGGACTGTCAGCTCGGCGACTATAGCTATGACTACCTTTGACGTTACATCAGAAAACTCCGTCTTTGCCGGTCCCAAGTTCGGATGAAAAAGGAGGAGGGAGAGCAGTAACAACTCGCTAAAAAACCTGGGCTCAGCTGGCCCGGCTGATAGTACCCTGTAAGGGTTCCTAATCCAGGGATACTGGATGAGCAACGTTTGTACTTCATGTTAGGAGAAGCTGCACATGGCGTCTCTTCCTCATGTTTGAGGCGGCTATTTCTTTTGGAGCTAAGTCGGCTTGCCACTAAGTAGTGCTTCCAGTCTTGATGACAAAGGCAGACGCATTCTACTTCACCCAGTCATGATGGTTGTCAAACAGACACCCTAATATGATTGAGAGGAGATAAGAAAGAAGAGCAACTTCAATGATGTGATCAACATTGAACCTGGACGCATAATTGACGCCATTACGTCGTGTTTTCAGACAATGCCAGGTTCAGTTTGCAGCACCATGATGGCCGCAATCGTGTTTGACGCCATCGGGGAGAATACACATTGCCAGCGTGTATTCGACATCACATACAGACCTATCACCTGGAGTGATAGTATGGGGTGTATGTAAATATATGTCTCTGTCACCTCTTGTTCGAATTCCCAGCAATTTGAACAGTCTCTGTTACACTTCTGATATGTTAAGGCAGTACTCTTTATTCGAGGTCTGGGAAACGTTACGTTTCGGCAGAATAATTCACGACCGCATGTTGGCGGTATTGTTAAGACCATAGATACATAAAATGCTCGGCTACTGCTCTGGAAAGCACGTTCTCCTGATCTGTCACCAATAGAAAACGTCTGGTCATTTTTTGCTGAGCGACTGACTTGTCACCACACGCCAGTCACTACTGTCGATGAACTGTGACACCGTGTGTTGAATCTACATGGGAGATTGTACTTGTACATGTCATCCAACATCTGTTTTACTCAATGCCCAGGTGTATAAGTGCTATTCTTGCTGCCAGAGGTGGTTCTTATGAGTTTTATTATTATTTTTATCTCAAGATTCACATTTCCAAATTATTCAAATTTTAATCAATAGTTAGTCCCAGTATAATGTCCAATAAATTGTGTTATTCCCATATCTTCCTGGAGTGTATTAATTTAATTATACCTGTTTTCTTTCCTCTTTTCGCTCTCCACTTCTCCCATCCACATTTCCAATTTTTTTTTATTCTTTCTTATAATCTGTATATATCTACCATATGTATATAATCTTTCTCCATTTTTTATTTCCCACTTTCATAGGTTTCTCCGTCTTGTAACCCCAAGGAGAATCCTCTGTAAGACCTGTGTGTCTTAATAAAGGCTTTTGTGTGTGTGTGTGTATTAATTTAATTAATAATTTAACGGCAGCAGCACAAAGGCATAAACGACTAATTCACTTGCTATTGAAATATCGTAATATAGCATTTGTATTTGTTCACAATTTTTCATTCATTTGCCTGTTTAAATTCTCTTTTTTAAAATTAAGAGAGAACAGAGAGTCATTCTATATCAATAATACCTCATGAGATTGATATGGAGGTTTAATTTTACAATCGTCAACAAATATATTTTCGAGTTGGCTCGTACTGAAAAAAAAGGGATCTTAGAGATATGTTGCGATGATTGGACAAAGTCGGGTAGAAGGTTGTAAAAGAGAACGAAGCAACAGGGTTCGACAAAATCTGTAATTGCTGAAGTCGTGCTATATTGACAAGAATCAGGATCCTATCATGATAGAACTTCAACTAGAGCACAGAATGTTGGTGACATAGGGGATAGAGTGAAGTGATCAATCAAGAAAATGTGGGTGGTCCATTGGTCATCTGGTCCTCCAGTCTTTTTCTGGTCTTCCATCTGGTCATATTCCCAAATAGACTTTCTCCTGCCGCAACAATAGCCTCAGTTAGATAAATAATGGAGGTCTGCATGCATTCAAATAACTGTCAACAACCAAAGCATTTTATTTGATCTTAATTCTTATTGGCGATTTAATGGAAATATTTTCTCCTGTAGAAGGGATTTAATGGCCGAAAGCTTGAGAGATTTGTAAATAAATAATTTTTAAAAATAAACTTTTCCTTGTAGGCCTTATGTTTATATTTTAATTACCTCAGTTTCTGGTCAGTTATTTCCTAGACTCCTGGGATTATAATATTTCTTCTGTTGTCTACTTCAGGCCTGCCTAGTCTAGGCATCCTTTGCTAATTGTTCTATGTCTTCCTCTCGTCTTTTCCCTATCATTTCTATCGTATTGTGTCCTGAATGTTGCATGACTTAGCCCATTCCTCTTCATTTTCTAGTATTTTTATTAGGTGTTTATCTACTTCCACTATCTCAAATATATCTATATATAATTTCTATTCTACCAATTTTTATTTTGTCAGAGCACTTCATCTCTAACGTTATCACAAGTTTACTAGGGTTTTTATATTTTGAATTTGTAAATTTCAGAGTTTATATCTTGAATACTCTGATATATATGCAAATTTAATATAAATAAGATGATAATATATTTCCATTATTATCCACAAATGTGTAGTAATATAGCATATAAGCAGATGTATCGACATATACAGGTAATGTTTTGTGTGTGTTGTGCGTTGTGTCTTTATCTTAAATATTAACTAAGATATAAAAGGTTTTAGTAAATTTTCTTTTGAATTGTTTGAAGTAAAGGAAAGAGGATCGAAAAAGAGAGACAAAGAATCAAAATAGGTATCATATGACTAATCTAGGTATGTTTATACTGTAAATGCACCCACAACCTTTACACTTACAAGATTTCAGGACCTTCTTTGGTTGCTTTGAAATTACTTTGAAAAATACCTTCATAGACAAAAGTTAAGGAAGTTGTACCTTTTAGTATCTATATCGGGATTAAAACAATAACTCTGAAAGATATATGATACACAGTGGCCTTTATTGAAAACACACGAAATAACCAAATGTGAATAAATTTGCCGATCTCTCTTAAAAAAAAAAAAAAAACAGGAATCTGGCGACATCAAAGACTTTCTACTTCCTCGAGTTTTGTCCATGAATGTAGTTTAGAAAGTATAAAATAAAAGGATTTAAAAGCGCGAATGTTTCTTTTATACATAAAACGAACTTCTACTGTCCTTACTGCGATGAAAAAATATATTGGGAGGGCTTGGCTCATCAGTGGTGAGCCAAGCCCTCCCAATATATTTTTTCATCGCAGTAAGGACAGTAGAAGTTCGTTTTATGTATAAAAGAAACATTCGCGCTTTTAAATCCTTTTATTTTATATGTATAGATGGCGCGTTATTGCTTTGTGTTAGTTTAGAAAGTATGGACAACGATTTGAAAATCAACAGTTTTCAAGATACGCTTGAATTGGATACAATGTTATGTACAATTGTTTGTTTCTTTTATAAAATTCATGTTGCTCTTTCTTCTCTATCTTTCTAGCTAAGAGCCGTTCAACTGGCCATGAGACCAGACCCTAATATTCTAGGCTGTATGTAAATATGTCTATTGCTGAACTATTTGCATATGAAAGATTGATACACTAGATAATCATATCATTATTACCAAATTTAACGTTAGATGGCATTAGGTTTTGATAATCCTTTTTTGCGGAAGAGCATTTCTCGATGCAAATTCTTGAAATTATATATATGCACCTCTACAGACCTATAAGCCTATGTCCATAGGTTCACTAAACACCCCTAAGCTGCCTTCCTTAGTAAATGCAGGATAAATAAGAAAACAAATACAATACAATACAATAGTAGAGCGGTCTGGAGGTCAATTTGGCGAAACCGCTGAGAGGGTTCACTACTGATGAGCCAAGCTCTGTCATTCAATAACTTTAATGTAGAGATTATATTTGATTTTTTTGTGAAAAGAAACACATTGCCAAAAATAATTATTAAAATTTCAACGATAGATGGTAATTGAATTATAAATGTAATTATACTTTTATTTGCCTCTTATTGGATATATTTTATCGTATATTTACATATTATAAAATAATAAATAAAATTTTATACGATATCAATAATCAACAATCAATAAGACTATACACAATTTATTTATCAAATGGTTTCATCTTCTATCACAATACCAGAAAGTAAAGACCAAAACATATAGGAGACAACCTATTTAAGCTTCTTAGTTCTTATATTGTTCTAAAAATTATAATTGCCTGTTAATGCTTCCATAATTTCTCGAGATTGATTATTCAAAGCCCAATCTCAGATGTTTATATTATGAAAGCTCGGATTTATTCAAACCAATTTATGAGCTTAATTGTCGTAATTACGTTTTTCTCTATATAAATTTTAATAATAAAAATGGCATATCCTGACCAGGAGCACATGTGCTTTACAGAAGGCAGAGCGCCATCTGGTGGAACAGAAATCAACTAAAGATTGATTTAGCCTGTTCCCTGATATTTGGCCAACCCAATTTCTTGATAAATCAAGAAAAGCCATCCACGAACGCGTTTCGCGCTTTTGGCGCCCGTCAGCATTGAGTAGGCTGTACTACTGCGACCAAAAAGATTTTGCTTGGTTTCTCAAGAAGCCACTGGGACCAAAAAATATTTTTGGTCGCAGTGGTGCAGCCTACTCCACGCTGACGAGCGCCAAAAGCGCGAAACGCGTTCGTGGATGGCTTTTCTTGATTTATCAAGAAATTGGGTAGGCCAAATATCAGGGAACAGGCTAAATGTTTAGTTGATTTCTGTTCCACCAGATGGCGCTCTGCCTTCTGTAAAGCACATGTGCTCCTGGTCAGGATATGCCATTTTTATTATTAATTTCAACACCTGACCTTTTTATCTTTTATTTTTTTCATAAATTTAAATATTACCTTGAAACGTGATTAGCTTTTTTACTTTTTAAAAAATATTTTAATTTGCAGACTCCATGGTAAATTCGTGTATAAGACTATATGTCTTAATAAAGGCTTCTGTGTGTGGCAATGGCCCTCGTCGTCATCTAGTTTGAAACTAGGGTTCTTTGCAAGGTTCTCACTGACTACTTAGAAAAGATACGACATAAAGTTAAAAGAAGAATATCAAAAACAATCACAAGACATTAAAATATTATAAGAACCGAAACACAAGAACCTATAGGACATGTAACAACTGTCCTGTTGGAACTAACACCTACCCACATATTCTCATGTCCAGAAATGGCCGCAGCCTTGCAGAAAATTGACATGACCCAGAGCAGCAGCTTTACACACCCAAGATAGAGAATATTGCTGTGATAAAGATGCATGGAGACATCTGAGGCTCTTCATTGGACACAACAACTGACTATTTAGACATTTATCGTCTACATCTTCTTTCTATCTCCACTCAATCATATTAGGGTATCAAGCTTGTAAAGCTTGAACGACATTTATCGTAAAGATAAAGGCTGACTGGCCGGTATTCATAGTTCTTAAAATTGAAGATACTTCAGTCAATAAATATTTTTATTATCTCTAAAAAAAGATTTACTGGCCGAAGTATCTTTAATTTATAGACATTTATAATATAATTGAGATTAATTGACGCAACATTTTACTTATTATATGTTTCTATTTTTCTGCAGCAACCACCCGACCTGCAGGACTACTGCCTCTTCGGTCAAGGGCTGGATGACAACGCCATCCTCACGTCTGCCAAGTCATCAATACATAGGTTCTTTCTGAGCCTTGAGATGAGGGGAGAACGTGACTTACTGTCTGGAGGAGGACTCTTTGTCGTTGTCTCCTGGATTTAACATAACTGTATATAGTTTATACTCTTTTATTTTATATTTTTCCTATATCCCTCTTTTTACACTCGGATTTTCCTGGAAAATCTCTTAAATATTTCTTGAAAAAAGCCATGGTCCACCTGTGCTGTGTGAGCAGAAGAGCTTAAATTGACTTGTTCCATTATATATATGTTCCATATATAAATACCTGTTTTTTTTTCTCTCTCTCTCTCATTTTGCTCTCCACTTCTTCCATCCATATTTCCAATTTTTTTTTCCAAATCCATATTCTTATTTTCCATAGGATCATTCAAATAATAATATGTATATATCTATCATGTGTATATAATCTTTCTCCATTTTTACCCCTTTGTATATTTCCCACTTCCATGGGTTTCTCCGTCTTGTAACCCCAAAGGAGAATCCTCTGTAAGACCTGTGTGTCTTAATAAAGGTTTTTGTGTGTGTGTTATTCCTGCATATACCCTTTTCTACTCGGAGAATCTGTATAAGACGAAAAGGTCATAGTAAAGCTTTTTGTAGTTGATAAAAAAAAATCCTTCTTTTTATGATTATTTTATAATACTACCATTGACTTGTGTATGATGCCAATAAAATATTTTTAAATCTAAAAATCTCTCTCTGTGCAACCCGAGTCCTGGTTGGTGATACCTTAGATCGCTGATAGGTTCTAAGCAACGGCACTTGCACCACAACAAGTGGGTGCAGGTATGAATGGCGCAGCTGGTCCGACGTCGCCCGGGGGGAGCGGAGAATGGCAGATGTTCGGGCGACATCTGCCGCGTGCCACGGCCTGCCCACCACCACCTGCCTCGCCAGCCCGCCCGGCGGTCACTCACCGGGGAATGTCCGACTTCCTCGAGATTTGCATACAGCTGGTCTCGGACTTCTACAATTAGACTTATATATATATATATGTCTCTGTGTAATGGTGCAACCTTTTTTTTTTTGTCGTCTACCATAACGGGAAAGTTGCATTTCCATATATAGTCCATTTATTTCTACAGCTAAATCTATTTTAAGAAAATTTGAGAAGTCCCATGAAATTAGACGAGAAGTCTCGAATAGAACTGACGAGAAATCGTAGGTTTTTTTCTGAAATTTCTAAAGCTTAGTGACATATTTACATACTCTATAGCTTATTTTCCATGTATTTTATGATAGAGAGATGCAATTTTGATTACTTTCCACACGGAAAAATAGATTAGAGGACACCTCTCTATAAAAGACAGTTTTAATTTGCAAAAATTACCAATTTTACTATTTAGAAACTCTCCGGTAAGAGGAAATCTCTCACTAAAGGACACTTTGGTTCTGTAATTAGGTGTTGTCTTTCACATGGAGGTTCTACTGTATATATTTTGAAATATATCATTATTGTATTTAGAGAAAAATGACACTTGATTTCAAAGAAAAGGCTGCAGCTCGAATGAAAGAAGAAAGTAGGGATGAGATTTACAGTTTGTCCCAAAAGTAACAGCTAAACTGTTTAACTGGAATGTTACCTGTGCTTATCACAATCTTAATTGTCTGGGTTTGGTTTCATTTCCGGCCGTTCTCACCGTCGTCTGTTCCTTCCTATCCCCTACTGCTTCATTCCCCTAGCAGATATGGAATTTGATTGTGTATTGTGAGATATATCTCATTCTGCTATCTAGTGCTTGGAGATAGAATAAATGTCGGCCAATCTCTATATCGTGCTAACCATTGTCCGTTTTCCTTCTTCTCTTTCATCGGGGTAAAATCTCATTGTAAATAGCTCAACTTGATCAACTTTCTCTCTCCACGATACTAGTTATTACTAAAATCTTCATTAAATCAACTTCCATCATTGCTTAACATATTGTAAATAACTACCTTGAGATTTCTTCTATCTGCTTATGTTGTTGCTTATTTGTTGTTGTTGTTGTCGTGTCCACAAAGAAGAGTCTCAGATGTCTCCATGCATCTCTCCATCACAGCAGCAGCAATATCCACTATCTTGGGTGTGTTAAGCTGCTGCTCTGGGTCTAAAGTTGTTTGCTGGGTCTTTGTTTAATGTATATGTTTATTCAATGCTCTTTTTCTTAATTGTTTATTTTATTTTTAATAATTCTGTTACCTACTCTACTACAATATGAATTATTGTAAATAGTTTCACGCGCAATTATCCAGATCGGATATAGCGTGTCTTGTTTGCAACTGATAATAAATAAAAAATAAATAAATCGGGGTAAATATTGTTGCAATGTATTTATTATTTTATTAACAGAGTATCAATTTTGATATTTATATTTTGTTACTCTGTTAACTTCCCTCTTTGCTTATGCAGGGCTGGGTCTTCGGGCATTGCTAGACGATGACGCCCTGGCCATCCTGGCGTCTGCCAAGACGCGCATCTATAGGTACTTCCTCGGCGCGGAACTGAGGAGTGTACAAGAAGACCCCCTCCTTGTCTGGAGGAGGACTCTCTCAAGGTGGGGAAGCCTTCCTTGCTGAAGACATTTGTACACAACTATATATATATTCCCATACACTTTATATGCCCTTTTACTCTTTTATTTTTCCACCTTTGTAAAATTTGATTAAAAGAATCAATAAAATTGTTTAAATTGTCAATTGTCTTTGCTTATCTCGTATTTTATAAATTATAATTTGTTCTTGCTTCAAATAAATTGTTATGTCATCCTGAAGTTTGTCTTTCCTAATTTTCCACGTGGAAATATGATCCCAGGTATATTCTTACCTGGGAGGATTGAATGTCGATTTGACATCACCTCTCCTGATCGGTTGTCTCTTTCCTTAGCCGAATCTAAGTGAAATGTCAAATTATTTGACAAACATAAACATTTTAGACCCTTTGAGTTGTCTAGTTCAACAATACCCAAGAAGATCAAATTACTAAAGGAGACATGCCATATGTTTCCTGTCTTATATATATGTTATAATAAATATTATTTTGAGATAGAGATTAATTGCTGGTTCTTTTGAGTACATGAATACTTAATGGTATCGTTTGCAGACATCTTGAAAGAAAAGCAGAATAATAATTATTTACTATCAAGTAGTTTTTATTTTAAATTACTTGAGGAAAATTACAATAAGACATTTTTGACAGTTATATAGAATTTATTAAATGAATTCTATATTAGCGAATTTCAAAAATAGTTTAGATAACTACATATTTACAACAAGTTTTAAAAGTCGGCATATTCTAAAACTATGGTCAAAAAACAAGTAGAATTATCAATGAATGAAAATAAAATATATATTTTTTAAATTATAGAATATTTTTATATTTAGATTATATAATATACTAGACGGGTGACCCGGGCTTCGCCCCGGGATTGACCCGTGTGCATATCTACCCGAGTGATATATATTTAGATAAGATTTTTTAAAATAATTGTTTGTTATTAGCATTATCTATTTGTTTGCATCAGCATAATTTAATCTAATCTTTGATAGAGGGCGCTGTTCGTGAGCTAAGTAGAATAATTTGAATATATAGTTTTAATAATTGATTTATATATTTTTTAAAATAGCCTATCGTCTTCCCCGTATTTTATTACCTATGTATGGAAATTTTGGTTTGAATTAGTGAACTACTGCGAATTTGTATACCGGACATACAGACAGACAAACATACATACAAACATTGATTTTTATATAATAGAAGATATACAATTTTTTAACTCTAAAAAAAAAAAAGATGTTTCTCAACAGGCAATCTCAGAATGGCGTTATAACACAACTTCCATCATATGTACAATCGATCACAATTATAAGAGTAGAGTCTCAAAATACGTGTCAGACCACAGGAGATGGAAGAATTACTTCTAAATTGGTTTAATTAAAGGGAAGAGGATCGAAAAGAGAAAGTGTCCAAATAGGAAACATACAGCTAATGTGCCGCTGCCTATACTCTAAATGCATCCAACTTATGTCTAAATATGGAGAAGCAAATACAACTTTTACATTTACAAGATACCAGGGCCTTCTTTGGTTACTTTGAAAAAGGCACTCTCTTGTAATACAGTAGTACCTCCCTGTAAAGGACATCTGATTGCAGAGCCAAATTGTCCTTTAGGGAGAGGTCTCCTCTTACCGAAGAGTTGCTAAATTGTAAAAATGGTAATTTTGCAAATGAAAACTGTTCTTTGTGGAGGGGAACGGCTAGTGGGCTGTCCGCTAAAGGGAGGTTCTACTGTACTTGACATTCAATGGACATCTACATGAGCAAATCTATGTGATAAATGGCGCAGAGAAATGGCCAGTAAACGAGTCATTAGCTAGAAAGATTGCCTCAAACTTGGCTGAGAGAGAGATTGAGATTGAAACTACTGTACTTTATTTTAATGTTCATATAAGATTATATAAGGTTAAATACAGAACAAATATAAATATCAATAAATATGATTATATAATTGATAAATATATGAATAAATAGATAACAATATATAAAATAATTGATAAATATAAATAAAATATATACACAGTCTTCATTGATGGCGCCCACCTCAGGAAAGAGAAGGGGAAAGGGAGAGAGAGAGAAAGAATAATAATAACTTTTTATTTTTCAAAAATGTTTCAAGTTTTTATCTAAAAAGTGTAACGAATGCTCACAGTCCATTTTTTACACATTCTTTTTTACCACAACGAAATAATAACTGGAAAAGAAAAAAAAAGATATTTAATTTTTTTTTGCTATTTTGACTTCTGATCAGAACTGTGCTCCTGGCTCTCGCAGATATGGTCCCCTGATATCGATGCCCTGCTGCTAACCAGAACGTTTTTTTATTGTTATTATCATTATCATTATTATGATAATAACAATAAAACACGTTTCTTTAAAAAAATAGTCACTTGGGCCAGTAAAAGTTTTATTTTCTCAACGTTTCAACAAAAATCTTTAAAGCATTTGGCAAGGCGTTAAAAATGACGAAGACAAAAGTTTATTATTGAAACGTTGAGAAAATGAATTTTGAAGAAATATGAATGTAGGCAACCTCTATCTTGAAGATAATACAGCATGTGTGATTTATGAGCTTAGTATATTAATTTAATTTCTTAACGATTCAGCGTTTAGTGAATTGTATAAGAATTCCATCCCATGTTCACGTACAGTAACATGTCTACAGGAGCCAATACACGGGGCGCTGTAAGACCTGCCGTCCAGTAGGGAAGAAGGTCCCCCCCCACCCCCAAGCAGGAAGACAGCTGAGCGTCCCCCTCCCCACGTCTGATGATTGCACAACTTCCCCTCCAGACATTGTTCAACACTCCGTTAAGATCTCGCAATAAAACCTGTATTATCCTCTTTTTGAATGGCCTTACTTCTATCCATTGCTAAGACGAAGAAAAAACTATCCAAACCTGCTCAGCTTTCCAATACCAAATATATTCCAGGAATTCTTAATATGGTATTAAGGTATATATATCAAGAAATAGTTATTTGGCGTCACTTAAAATAAATAAGAAAAAAGAAAGAGATTATTAAAAATATATATTATGGTAAATTTGCTTTCATATATTTGGAACGATACTGTAAAATCTTTGTTTATGTTATACAAGGTGCGTTCATTAATTTCCAGGACTGCTCTGTATCTTTGAAAAAATGAAACAAATAAAAAATCTAATTTAATATTTTTCAAAATATGCCACTCCTGCCTCAATACACCTGTTCCATCTTTTTTTCCAATTGTATAATTAACACTAATGTAAATTTCATTTTTTACAAAATGGTGCGATATTTTAATAATGTTGTAAAATATTTGTTTACTTTATATAATTAACAAACGTATTACAAGATATATTTGTTAGGGTATTAGACGATTTATTTATTTACAGGTTATTGTTAGAGATAGATAACGTAGGTTGTTTACATTCTATGTACAGAACTGTGTTTCTGAGTTAAAATATAACTTCAAGTACAGATACAGCGATTAGCATGGCCCCTGCGCAAGGATAACATTGCAAAATCATGAAAATCGTTCCATATATGTAGTTTTTCTTAACAAAAGTTGAAAAAAAAAAAAAAACATTTTTTCTCCAAGTTTCCAATAATGTCAATATTTAAGGATAACTTATAGAGAGAAAGAGCAAAGCTTGAATATAACGCTAGAATTATTTTATCGTTGTATAAGCAAAGAATCGAAATAGTTGGAATCAATGAAGAAAAAAGTTGACTTATGCTTTCGAAGAATGCATTCAGTGTACCACATTTTATAACTACACGTAGCTCAGGCTTGGAGTCCCATTGAACTCCGTGACCAGAGCAGAGCTGGATTATTTACAAGACCCGAGGCGGGGGTCATAAAGTATGTTTACCGGAAACTTTACGACTTGGGGCAAAAAAGTCCGTTATCCACACTCTCCAACTGCCGGAAATGTTTCTCCCCAAATCCATCAATTCTTATACTCCCTGTTATGATCGCAGTTTGTTTTAGATTGCTACTGAACGGCTCACTATTTCATTTTTAAACTTCAGTTACATATTAAAAAATAACTTGCTATAATTGAATTTGCAAGTTTATACTGTACTTATATTTATGTTGGTATATGGGCATGTTCTTTTAGCATGCTGGTAGACAATTGACAACTAAAATAATTTTATTGACATCTCGTCAATACATTCAAAGTGCACAGTCTGCACTATTAAAAAAAAGATAATATGCATTATATACACTATGTACAATGAATATGGCGCCTCTGCCACCGCTGCAGAGTTTGGTGGAGAATCGACAGCGGGTCTCCAGCGACACCACGCATTTCGCGATTTACGAAGAAAACGTAGATCGCGTACTTCACCGCTGAGGAGATGGTGATGGCGTGGTCCCCAGACCAACTGTAAAAATCCAGGACTGCATGCTTGTAGAGAGAGATAGAATATGGTTTCACGGGCTACTAACCAAAGTGTATGGATTTTGAGTGGGGAAAGAAGTATTCCCACCCTCACCATTCACCCTTGAGGATAGGTGAGTGGAGAGGCGACTCTGCGTGTTTGCCTTGCGTAGGAGTGCCAATGGCTGATCGCCAGTGAAGCAGTAAGCTGGCCTTCGGCCCTTGGTTAGCTGGCGCGAGGCGCATGTGTCTTGAAACTCTTGGGTCTTCGCTCTGTGTGTGCGCCATTGGGAGCGTCCTTGCCGTGCGCGAAAATTGCTCCAGGGGTGTCCCTGTCAGCTGAAAATCCACGGGGTGCACACAGTAGTACCACCCTCCCGCCTTCGCGTCGGTTCCCCGCGTAAACCTCAGAACCTCAGAGGTCCTTGATTCGTCGGCAGATTCAGGGAGTACTGTGACCAAAGGGTTCGAGGGCCAAAGGGGGGGGGGGGAGTCCTATTGGAGCGTAGGACGGGTTACCCTAAGTCCGAACGAGAGGGCTCGGTCAGCAACCTTGCCATGAACTCTCGGAGACGCCTGTGGGTTTGATTGGTCGACCCCATGGAGCCAGACCATAATGGCGGGCGCAAGGGGCCAAACTATGGCCGCTCGGTGCATGGAGAATGCATCATTCCCTTTTTGGCTGGGTGACCTGGATGTCAGCAATGGGTGTGCTATCGCGCGCCGGTTTATGGAACTTCGAGGTCTAGGTAACCATTAATGCTCCCAGGGTGTATGCATTTTGAGCCCAAGCATGCTTGTAGTACAGTCAAGCTATGATATAAAGGTCATGGAGCGTCCTGTTCTGCCCATTTCTCTTCCTCCAACTCTTGTTGCATCTTCATGTAGGGCTGACGTTGTTCCGACTGTACACTCATGGACAAAATGTAAAAAAGTAGAAAGTCTTATATTATGATGCATAGCGCGCCATCTGTTATGAATATTCGAAACTATTATAGACGAGTATGATTCTTTTGAAAATTAAACAATTTCTACTGCCCTTACTGATGAGCCAGGCCCTCCCTTTAATTTTTCCATTGCAGTAAGGACAGTAGAATTTTTTTTTAATTTTCAAAAGAATTATACGCGTCTATAATAGTTTCGAATATTCATAAAAAGTCTTTGTTGTCGCTGGTCGGCTATTTTTTTTATTTATTTTAAGGAGACAGAGGCAATTTTATTCACACTTGGTTATTTCGCGTATCTTCAATAAAGGTCACTGTAATATCTTTCAGAGTTATTGTCTGAATTTCGATATACATGATAATAGGTGCAAAATTCTTAAGTCTTGTCTATTAG
The DNA here is from genome assembly GCA_030710605.1 of Cordylochernes scorpioides. NCBI lineage: Eukaryota > Metazoa > Arthropoda > Arachnida > Pseudoscorpiones > Chernetidae > Cordylochernes > Cordylochernes scorpioides. The sequence continues at coordinate 28,414,775 of CP092871.1, read as the reverse complement.
TGTAGATTTATCCATCTCTGTAATGTAGGCAAGATCAGAGCAGGCAGTCATAAAATAATTCAAATTTATATATTTGTACAAGGTAACTGTTTACCACTTTCTCCGTTGCAATATTCACACAGCCAGAGCAGCCCAAAACTTACAGTGAAGTCACGTCGTCATGTAATTCATGATCTACCGAGTATTCTATGTCAGATTACTATTATAATATTAGTGTTTAGTTATAATTACAGTCTACTCTCGTTATAACGCCACCATCCGGATTTTGCAAAAAAGCGGCGTAAGGCGAGGGTGGCGTTGTATCGAACACGTTTAAAATGTGAAATTTAAAGATACAATAAATTATTTAGAACAATTACTAATAAAAACTTATACTTTAAGTCAATATATAGAATGAAAAACCGGCATTAATTAATATGATAAATAGAAAGCATTAATTTATAATTTATTCATAAAAAAGTAATTACATTTTCTTGAAGAAGTCTGTGATCACAACTTGTCTTTTCTCTCCCTCACTTATGGCATAGACACGGCGTAACAAATCCGCAGATAGATTGACGTCGTCAGATGTTGCTCTCTTGGAGTGCTCAAGAAACAACAAAACTGTCTCAGCAGCTGTTCTGGCTTCCCTTAACGATGGTAGGCGCTGGGTCACTGTTGTATCATCATCCTCGCCAAGTTCTTCTTTCGCTGTAACAGTGGACACTAGCAAATTGTCATCTGCTAGCTTCATTTCCGCCTCCTGGGAATCATCAACCAGTTGAAACTCCCTTTCAGTCATCAAATTCTCTGGTGTAATAGCGAAGATGTCGCGAATGCGATCAAGCAGATTTCCATAATTAAGAGGCTCAACTGCAGCAGTAGAAGTGAAGCGAATGCCTGTGTGATTCCAGCAGTTGCTGATGGAATCAGGGCTCACAGAATTCCAAGCCATTTTACAATAGCGCACAGCGTAATCCAGACGTAATTCTGTGGGTAGATGGGCATCCGCCAATTCCACCATTTTCTGGAGTTGAAACTTGCGATATTGAGCCTTGAAACTTTTGATGATGCCACTATCCAGTGGTTGCAGACTAGCAGTCATATTTGGTGGAAGGAAGTGTATCTTTATGTTGCTGAGACCATCATTAGGGACGCAGTGAGACGTAGCGTTATCTAGCAACAGTAGGATACGACGTCCTTCAGAGACAAGCTGCTTGTTGAACTGCAGTAGCCATTCTTGAAAGATGCTTGAGGTCATCCATGCTTTGCTGTTAGATGTGTAAGTGCAGTAGAAGTGTGGACTAAAGTTTCTGAAGCATCGAGGCTTTGCCGATTTTCCAATAATCAGCAATCGCCGCTTGTCTGTTCCAGTAGAGTTGCAGCACAGTAGAACAGTGATTCGCTGCTTCATCTTTTTGACACCACGGCAGTTTTCATCTTTGTGAGCAAGTGTTCGGTCAGGAATGAGCTGAAAAAATAATCCTGTTTCGTCTGCATTGTATATGTTGGCTGGGTCATATCCGGAGTTCGCCAGCATACTGTTCAAATTTGCAAGGTGTTCATCAATGATAGCTGGAGAAATCGATGCGCCTTCCCCACAGAGCCGTCGATGCGAAATATGGAATCTCCCTTTAAATCGCTGCAGCCAACCACTGCTGTACGCGAAATTTTCTGGTACGGCCAACTGCTCGCCAAGTTTTTTTGCCTTTTCTCTTAGGAGGTCATCAGTAATAATAATATTATTGGCACGCTTTTGAGTAAACCAGTTGAAGAGAGCGTCTTCCAAGTCACTAAATTTTCCGATTCTTTGTCTCTTTGAAGAACCAACAGTATAATTTTCCCACTTCTCAGCCTGAGTGAGAATATCACGGACAGTTGTTCGTGGAAGTGAGAAACGCTCTCCAATCTCATTCTTCGACATCGTAGGGTTATTTCTTGCCAACTGGCATACCTCCTTCTTCTTTTCAATGGTGATCGACTCACGTTTACGCTTTTGGGAACTCATGATACGACAATAAAGTTGTTGTGTTGACGTTAGCAAAGGATGAAGCGACTGTGTATGTCCCAGGCACAAGCAGGAAAAAGGTCTGCTGGCTGTTCACACAATCTGTTATCTGTTGTGTCAATAGCAAACAAAGTCCGGCGCCGTTGGCGTAAAAAATGCAGACAGGAAAGGGGGGGGGGGGACGTTGTGAGCGGCGCTATAACGAGTGGTTTTTGCTACTTGGGATACGAAAAATCAGCGGCGGAAGGCGAACAGCGAGGAAGTGGCGTTATATCGAGAAAAATACATTGATGTCGATTGGGACAAAACGAAAAAGCGGCGTAAGGCGAGGGTGGCGTTATATCGAGTGGCGTTATAACGAGAGTAGACTGTATTATAATTTTTTGAATGAATATAACGTGCCATCTATATATATAAGAAATGAAGGGCTAAAACACGAATATGTTTCCTTTCTCACATTATATTATTAAAAATAAAAATGCAATATCCTGGCCAGGAGCACATGTGCTTTTCAGAAGGCAGAGCGCCATCTGGTGGAACAGAAATCAACTATTCATTGATTTAACCTGTTCCCTGATATTTGGCTAACCCAATTTCTTGATAAATCAAGAAAAAATCCATCCACGAACGCGTTCCGTGCTTTTGGCGGTCGTTAGCGTGGAGTAGGCTGTACCACTGCGACCAAAAGGTTTTTTGGTCCATTGGCTTCCTGAAAAACCAAGAAATGGGTATTTAAGGCCAAACTTGCGTAATTTCTATTGTTTTTTAATAATATTATATATTAAGAGTTAAACATATTTTTAAAAGCATATTGTTCTGTGACATTATTCCTTCCTTTGGGCACCACCATGTCCTCGTGGCCTTCCTGAAATATTTGGAAGTAGATCTTCATCCCTGATACACGGACGATGTGTGGTTCTATAGATTGTGTTCATCTTTAGGCTTTATATACTAGATAGTTTAATTCTCTTTCCCTCTCTGATAGTTTTTTTCCTGATAATTTGTATGGTTAAAAGTATCTTTTTTTTAGAAGCTTTTCGTTTTTTTTTTTGTGCCCCATATAGCTATAAAATTTCCTATGTTGTATTTATAATTACGATGTTTTTCTCATCATGGTATTTCTTCATTCGTTTTTAAACTTTTGTGAACGTTTTTAAAAAGCCCGGATAGGCGTTCAGCGCTCCATGAACATGGGTTATTTCTCTCAGCCGTGCGACATGCGGAGCGTGAGCTTTCTTTTTTTTTTAATGGAAGTAGAGGATATGGAGATATCTCTTATAATATATAATCATTATGCCATATGGTAGAAAGCGCAAGTCAAGAGTTATCGACTCAAAGAATTATTTTAAAAGAACAAGAAATGGACGATTTTTCGGCGAAAATATTAAATTCCACTGTAAATGAAAGTTTTTTCTAGCACAAAGAACATAGAAAAGATGCGAATCTCTTCGCTGGACAAAAGACATGCAAATTGGACCGATAAAGTGGAAGCCTCAGAAAATGCCATCCATTTGGAAGACTTTTTATAACCCAGGGGCTTCAAAAAGTAGGTTTAATGGCCATCCAGACAACAACCAAGCTGCCAAGCTTACATATGCTGAAAAATTCCACCTCAAGTGCCTAGGAAGGCAGGTGCGACTGCACAAATCTGCACCATTAGGAAGATTCAAGCCAAGTGAAAAGCTCGGACGGACGCTACCATATATGACCAGAGCTGATTCAAGTACTGCGCAGACTTCGGCCCCCTAGAATATGTCAAGGCCTTGGAAGCACTGCTGGATAATTAAAAATATCCGGCCAAATAATTGTGAGACTCTCAAGTGTAGAGAAGGAGGACAGCCTGGTAGAAGAGGGCAACACCATCGGCAACACCTTGATAAAGATTCATCCTTATAAGAAGAAGGCAGAGAAAATCAACATCGAGAGCCTGGTTTTCGTCGTCAGATATGAGGATGTTGCAGAGGCCTTGAAATCCTACTGTAAAGTGGTATCCATCGCCCATCCATTGAGAACGATAAACTGGACCTCCGGCTGCAGGGAGGCCTTTGGATTTATAAATGAAGGCAGAGATTTATCAACTTTCTTCAAGAAGTGACATCAAATTCAGAGGAATGATCATTCTGCATCTATTATATATAACGTGAAGTGTTTCGAATTAAAGCGCAAGGGATATCGGCGAGCCAAATGTCCTCAACTGATCAATGAAGAACGGGAGAGAAGCAACCTATTCCACGAGGCCCATTGGAGTCCCCTCAGTCAACCCTGCCCAAGCCTTATTCGAAGCCTGTAACAACTATATCACCAAAGAACTGCTCCAAGCATTCTTCGGAGTCGCCAATCCCCGAGGCTGCATCTCGGGAACCGAGGATCCAATGATAACTCTAATCCAATGTGCGGCCTCCTTCAACAATACCGAGTTAGTAACTAGCGGCCTTCTCATCGCCCCTGATTAAATCCTGGAGTATTAGCTCACGCTTCGGGCTCAAAAACTGTCTCCAAAGCTATTCCATCAACCAAGATCCACTTAATAACTGCGACGAAGAAAATGTCCTCTCAGGATCCAGCTACTGGTAAACAAAGACTCATCAGCAGGTTTACGAGGCTCTAAAACATGCCCCGGACTCCCTGGTATTGAACTGATGAAAACTGAAGAGGTAACGTGATCCAGTTCGTCATATTCTGTATCCACATTAAAACCTTCACTGAAATTATCACTGATGAGCAAGCAAAGACGCTGCATAACCTGCTCAACAGAATAATATTACTTGTAGAGGACAAGACCTGCATCCTCTACAAGAAGCTCCCCAGCCTTCGATCAGGAACATTAAGGATTATGCCATGATCTTCCAAATGGCGTGCTTCAATTTTCGCGTCATTACCGCTAGCGCAGGTAGTGTGAAGATGTGCTGCTTCTTGAATCTGCACAGATTGATTTATAGTTCGTCCTGGACGAACATGATGGCCTTGAACTACGTCCGGGACATCTGCCTCGACTCCAAGGAGATTCGGCCACGCCGTTATCGTAACATCGGAAGTTACTGTTCTCTGGCACCGCGTCTTGTAGCCTGGAAAGATTGGAATTGAAAGGAATCAAAAATCGGGGTCTCGAGACCTCCGTCGTCAACTGCCACTTATCCCACACTCCTGAAGAACGTCATATGCAGATCATCGTAGAAGAAGCCATCGGAGATATGTAAGGGTTCTCGGTAACTTCGATTTCCGATGAGTCATCGGGTGTGAAGCTGTGGAAGCCTCCGCGGAACTCTTGGGCCGGACCGCTCTCGTAGACACCGACACTATCTTCGATGCCACGTACCTGCCTACGAGGGTTGCCAGCTATGGTAGACGCCGCCCGTCTGGATAAAGTCCTAATAGCACCAAGGTACTCCGGACTCGTTACCCGTTACTGTACCTTCGATTGTTGCTTTTCGGACCACCGTGCCGGATCCCCCTTCACCATCCATGCCATCAGGCTCCGCGCTTCTTCCCCCAGCGCCAATTATCGAAAGAATTGAGGAGCTACTTGGCGACGGATTGCAGAACATTGGCGATATCCTGTATATCTATGGAGAAATAGAAGCGGCACTTTGTCGAAAACATTAAGTGCCTCCCCATTCTCTCGTTGAAGAAGAAGAAGACTACGTCGCCAGGGCAAGCTGGTTCCTGCGATCCAGGTTCGAGGCGAAGACCGTCGAGGCCGACTATCCTTTGCTACCTGACTACTTCCATTGTTCGGGACCGACTACCGCCCAGGGGAACCTCGTAGAGGGAGATGATTTAAGGCGCACCGTCTTCAACACCTTCAGGAAGCGCTTCGACCTGCAGCACGGAGCCCATCGCTGGTTTGCTGGAGGAAGCTGCGGAGAACTCGGAAGGATAATCCCTCGTCATCGAGCAGATATTTCCTTAAGTGAGGTGTGGAAGCTCTGTCAACAACCATCTGCCAAAAGGGAAAGCGGCTGTTTGGGCTAGCGTGTCCTGCAAGCTCGTCAAAGGCTTCAAGAACACCTTTGAGGGAGACATAGTCGATTCCTCGTTTAATCCAAGCTTCGCAAGACACTACCGGGATCCTCAAGGAAAATCATCGACTGCCTCATCCACAGAAAGCACGGTGATCTGGGATTAAGCCGTGACAGTCAATATTCTTACTTACGGCGGATTACAGAATCGTCATACAGAGGCTTTTTTATGGATCGTTTGCGTCGCCAATTGCGTCCAACATTTCAGAATGCCAGCTGTACCGTTTCGGGGAGATGTCTCTCCTGGAACTTCGCATGTGTGTCTCACGAGGTGGCCCTGGGCATAAAGAACAACTCGCGGCTTATATTTATATTCACCGACCTGAATTCCGCCTTTGACTACGTGGACTTTGAATTCCTGGATTTGTAGTTGCACTTCAAGGGCGGAGTGCAGGTCTGTGGAGGCGAATGCCAGCGGCATTCTCGAAGGTCAGGGACACCTCGCCAGACACTCACTCATTTTCTAGGAGGAAAATCTCCCCCCGAAAGACTTACGACTGGCATTCCGGCATAATGGCTGACAAGTGGCGACGCAGAAAACCAAGAAGAACGCCGCTGTCGATTCTGAAGACCGCCGTAGGTAGAGATATCGGCTGTAACTGCTTAGGCCCGGATTACCATACGCTTTGGAGTCGAGGCTGATAATTTTTTAACTTGAGGATTCCGGCAGAGACTGGAAACCTAATTTCGACCAGAACCCGCGAAGAAGTGCTCGAAGCCCTTGAACAGCTCGCAAGGCGCACTAGCCCGACCAGCCGCTTTCCCTTTGGCAGGCGGATGATGACAACTTCCATCATACTCAAGGGAATATCTACTCATTGAATTATGTCACTCTCTTTTAGAGTGATGCTCTCTGTCACTCTCTCCATGAACCAAGCGATTCTCTCCGGGTTACGGATAGAGCTGTCGAAGCGCTCTCTGTTGGTTTTAAAAACAGTACGCCTCAGGTTCTATCTCTCGATTAGGCTCCCTTAGTCATGGAAAACGGTCGTCGGCCCCAAGCGATGCAGTGGTACACGCAAGGCAACGCCCAAGCTCAGGAATTGAAGGATTGTCTGCCTCCTCGCGGGGTCTCGGCTTCCAGCCTAGAGTGAAAGAACCGACTTAGTTTTTGTCATCCATGCGGGAAGTGAAGAGACACTCAAAATCTTTAACGAGGTACCGTTTCATCTTTCCCTATCACCTCCATAGTTCTCCAGTAGATATGTCGATCTTCAGCGATAATCAAGAAGTGCCTCTACTCGCTCAACGACTGGCGCTGAGCGAAGTAGCACGGAAGTAGATGGCACAAATAGTGAAAGTAGATTCCTCACTTGGAGAAGGAGGGCTCGGTGGTCCGAAGAGCGGTACAAGAAGATTCAGTAGCGTGTTACGCGCTCGGTGAGCCTTGATGGTATAAGTACTCGATCCAGACGGGCGGCGTCTACCCGGCTTCTATAGCTGGCAACTCTTGTAGGGAGGTGCGAGGCATCAAAGATGGTGGCAGTACGAAGAGGGCGCTCTAGTTATTTTACAAGAAACGATATCTTGAGAGGATGTTACTTCGTCCTGGTTATCAAGTGAATCCTGGCTTGTGTCCTAAGCTTTGGAGACTGTTTCTGAGCTCGAAGTATGAACTATAATGTTCGAATAAATAAGCTTGAGGGATGAGTCTCTTTTAATTACATTTATTTCAAGCTTTCGGGCTCAACCGCCCTTAGACAGGACAAATTATATTCGCTACTAAAGTTTTCAAATCTAATCTATATAAACATTTGAGAGACGCCTGTGTCTCGAGTGTAATACGAGGCTTGCCGTGTGAGGGGATGAGATCTTTGAAAAAGATGGCCGTTTAGCCCATTGAATTATCGGAAATAAAAGATTATTTGTTGAATCGCAGAGTTCATGATACCGAGGGGGGTTTGGTGGCTGCAGGGAATATTACATTGTATATTTCAGGTAAATCAATTTTTCTATTGAGGCTATGGAATTTGCTTGATAGGATAGATTCTATGATTAGTCTTTGGTGTTTGTTGGCAATATTAGAATAGTGGATTTTCGGTGATGTAATGTTGAAGGAATGACCAGTTTCAATTATGTGCTGTACTATTAAGGATCTATGGTCTAAGTTATCAATATTTCTTTTGTGCGCACCTACCTCTGGATCCCCCTTCTCCGAAACCAGATCATGAAATTCAATGAACCTAACAGCACACCACGAAACGCTATTTACTCCATAGAATGTATGAACTGCCCAAAAGTCTACGTAGGCGAAACCGGGAGACATGTCAATATCAGAATTCATGAACACAAAAGAAATATTGATAACTTAGACCATAGATCCTTAATAGTACAGCACATAAATGAAACTGGCCATTCCTTCAACATTACATCACCGAAAATCCACTATTCTAATATTGCCAACAAACACCAAAGACTAATCATAGAATCTATCCTATCAAGCAAATTCCATAGCCTCAATAGAAAAATTGATTTACCTGAAATATACAATGTAATTGTAATTGTACAATGTAATTCTCACACAGAGTTTGTTTTATTTTTATTTGTAAATATGCAAATTCCCCTTTCCAATCTCCAGTATGTAAAATTCCTTATTCTTTGCGCGTATATATGTAAATATTTTCGCTTATAAATATGGCACTTCTTTGTCTACACTTGTATTAGACCTGAAGAAGGGCAGTTGCTGCCTGAAAGCTCGTCGTGTTCTATTAAAAGAATCTTACCACGTTACCCTGTTTTTCTTTGAATATTACAGCGTGGCGATATGATGTCTGATACAATGTAATATTCCCCGCAGCCACCAAACCCCCCTCGGTATCATGAACTCTGCGATTCAACAAATAATCTTTTATTTCCGATAATTCAATGGGCTAAACGGCCATCTTTTTCAAAGATCTTATCCCCTCACACGGCAAGCCTCGTATTACACTCGAGACACAGGCGTCTCTCAAATGTTTATATAGATTAGATTTGAAAACTTTAGTAGCGAATATAATTTGTCCTGTCGAAGGGCGGTTGAGCCCGAAAGCTTGAAATAAATGTAATTAAAAGAGACTCATCCCTCAAGCTTATTTATTCGAACATAATATTATGGGATTACCTATTAATTATGAGCTATAATGCTTCAGGTTTTGAGATATCGCTTCTTTAGGGGCGGGTCAGGACTCCGTTAGCATCAACGCTGCATTGTTGGAGAATAGCGTTGTGAGGATTGATAGAATTATCGTTGGGATGGTATTCGGTTTCGGAGATGTAGCCTCGAGGGTAGGAGACTCTGAAGAATGTTTGGAGCAGTTCGTAGGTGATAGAGCCGTGGCAGGCTTCGAAAGGTGTTTGGGAAAGGTTGGTGCAGGGGACTCCAATGGACCTCGTGGGACAGCTTGCTTCTCAGCCGTTCTTCATTGATCAGTTGGGAGATTTGGCTCGCATTGTCCCTGGCGCTTGCACTTGGGAAACTTCCCGCTATATGTGATATATGCGGAACTGATCATTCCTTCGAATTTGATGTTACTTCTTGAAGAAATTTGATAAATCTTTAAGCCTTCATTTAGAAATCCAAAGGCCTCCCTGCGTCTGGAAGTCCAGGAGTAGCCGATAATTGTTCTTAGTTACTGGGTGATGGATAACACTTTGCGGTAGAGTTTGAAGGCCTCTGAAACATCCTCGTAGCTGACGACGAAAACCAGGCCCTCGATGTTGATTTTCCCTACATTTTTCTTATATGGATGAATCTTTACCAAGGTGTTGTCGATTGTGTGGACCTCCTGGACTTTTGACTCGCCGATGTCCCTGGCGCTTGCACTTTGAGCGCTTCACGCTATATGTGATAGATGCAAAAGTGATCATTCCTTTTAATTCGATGTTAATTCTTTAACGAAGTTAATGAATCTTTAAGCCTATTCTCCATTTAGAAATTCTAAGACTTCCTTGCGGCCGGAAGTCCAGGAGTATCTTATTATCGTTCTTAGTTGATGGGTGATCGATACCACTTTACAATAGTCAAGGCCTCTACGACATCTTCGTAGTGAGGACGGAAGCCATATTCTTGATGGTAATTTTCTCTGCCTTCTTCCTATAAGGATCCGTCTTCAGCAAAGTTTTGCCGATAGTGTGACCCTTCTCTACCAGGCGTCATCATATCATGCACACAAGCCATCCTTCAGACAAACTTTTGCAAAATAGAAATGCTCAAATTATTTGAGGTCCCAAATTTAAAAATGAAAAATTCAAAAAGAATTTTTAAAAATTTCAAAAATTTGTATGAAGGCTGGCATGTGTGCATGATATGATGGCAAAAAAAAAGTGAAATGCCCTCGCGCATGCGCAACTTTGATTTTTTGCCGTCTATGAAACAAAGAGCTAGAGGGAACCAATGAACGAACAGCTTGTACATCTAGATGTGAAACGATTATGAGGTGAGAGAGAGAAAGTATTTTATAATTATTTGAACCTAGTGTATATACCAACCATACTTAGGGCGTGCTGAAAGAATGGATTCATAAGCTACACAAATATAAGAAAGCTTCCAAAAAAACAGGAAGATTTCTATATCGCCATTTCTACATTTACGACGTAGTTTTCTATGTGACTAATTTCCCTAACCCACCCCTGTAATTATCAAAACTATAAGTTAATTTGTTCCCACATTCCTCAGATTTGAACTAAATTTGATTACACAGTCATTTATTCCCTCATACAAACGTTCTTTCTTTCAAATTTGTAGATTAACTGTAAGAACATTTTGTATAGATTTCTGCAAAATGGATAGTGGGTTTTTGGATTGCAAAGGTTTATCGTAATTAAGTTGAGCATATTATTAAATTTAATAAAATTGGCCTTTAAACGAAAATAATGTTTTGAGAAAATTTGGATTCTAGACGCAAATAAAGAATATTTACATTACTCTTGAGTACTTGACGTTTAAAAATAAATAAATATACATTGGCCGTACATAATAACACACAAAAAAATGGCATCACCTAAAACACTTTTTAAAAATTTATGAACTATATAATGTGAAAATTATTAGATTGAATTTTGGAAAAGAAGCATGTAAATTTATTGAAATACCCAGCTTTTATGAATATTTGGTGTGTTCGCCATGTATACATGCAGCTACATGGTGAGATATACTGTCATGCCGTTTTTACTGGCTTATTGTGAGATGCTAGAGTTAAGACATTTCAATTTTTACGAAGCTATTGAATCTCCACTTGGCTGTTAAGATTACCAAATTTTCCTCCCTACCATGTCCCATACATGTTCAATTGGGGAAA